>OW388290.1:80814232-81001732 GCA_936450465.1 Gibbula magus | reverse complement strand
AAATATTCTTTTATATAAAATTATAAACCAAACAACAATATTTAAGTCAGTTTACCATAACACAGGACAATTCTGATAGTTGGTAACGGCAATATATTTAAAAACATTTTAAACACTAAAACATCATAGAATTAATTTCATGAATAAAAGGCTCAAACATCAACATGATGTTTCATGGTAATGAATAAGAAATGATTGTGATACATAAAATGACTAGTTTAAAAACATAATATCAATACAATCCACACCGAGGTTGAGGTGACAAATATAATTTATAGCAGAAATAAATTCATAATTTATTTATTAATAACACGTTAATAAACTTCATTGACGAACACTGATTTCCTGCTTTTTACCCATCATGGCCCAGCTTTCTATACTGGCCCACCATTCTATATTGGACCAGCTTTCTATATTGGTCCAGCTTTTCATATGGCCCAACTTTCCATATTGACTGAGCTTTCCATATGTGCCCAGCTTTCCATATAGGCCAAGTGTTCCACATTGGCCCAGCTTTCCATATTCGCCTTCATGGGCCTGTTCTCTGCCATTTGTCTATTTCCCTACATTTGCTCAGTTTTGCTAATTAAGCCAAGTTTTCCGACAAATTGACCCTTTCACTTACTACATTCCTTTATTGGTTTCCCACAATGACACAGGGTTTTATCTGTTGGTTTGGATAATAAAATTGTTCACCTAATTATGAGCTAATAAACTACAGAAACAAGAAAACTGCAAATGAGGAAAACAAATAAATATCATTTCTTTTATGGTTTTACAAAATGTAGCTGCCAGAATATACAAACCTCAAGCTAACATGAAAGTCGATGTATGAAGAAAGCCTGGAAAGTTACCAGCGCGAAAATATGTTGTTTATCAATTTAGAGAGCTGGAATTTTATGTACAGACTCCTTGGCGAGTGGGCTCTCAATTGTAGATTTGGTTACCATGTGTAATGTGGGTCACAGAGGTCATGACCTAAAAACCTTTATTTTTCTTATAAACAACGTATTACTTGAACTTTCTTAGATATTCAACCTTACTTATTAAATCATTGTCCTGATGAACTACAGAGTCCAAGGCTCTATTTAATTCAAATTTAATTCACCTTTTTATCAAATTTTGTTTCCTAAATCTAATACAGTTTAGATGCATCTGGCCATACTGGTTTATACAAGTTATTGTAAAGTTTATATTTGAGTAATTCTACATTATAAATGGCATTCGTATATATATATATATATATATATATATAATTATATCAACATTGCACATAGGGTATTAGGACAGGGTTCAATAAAACCCGCACTTTTTCATCCGGGATGGAAATTTTCTATAGTCCTGGTGAGAAGGCACATACCTTATTTAGTTGAAACACTGATGACAGACAGAAATAAGGAGATATGTTATCTATTAGGCTGGGTCTGTAAGTTGACATTCAAACAGTTCTTGTCATGTAGGAACACAATATTTTGCCATCATAGGTGTGAAAGGACATGGAAAATGATTTTGAAACATTCTCGCAAAATAAAATATGTTGTTCGTATATCAAAAGTAATGTACAATTGCGGCTGTGTGTTTTAGGTTACTTTTTTGACCACATAATTGTTTCCATGGTGTGTTGATTCAATGTCATTACTTGTTGACAGACCCTGTGAGCTCCCAGCGGTCTCAGCTAATAGCCATGCGGAGAGTGATAAACTAAGTATATGCAGGGACCTTATATACAATAGATTTTCTAATGTAAGGTCTGTTACAAAATGTACATATAGGCGATAATTCACTTTTCTCGCATAATCCCCTGCGGCGAAAGTTTGCAAACATTGGTGGCGTCTTCATTTTTGTACAATCAAACATATCATACATCTGCGATCGAATTCTGTCTTTCAAATATTAAATGGGCAGATGAAGCAACTCTTGTCATTTCTGATGTAACCAAATAGGATTCTGTATTTCTAGTCTAGAAAGTGTTCGATATATAACAGGGGTTTCGATAAAAATAATCTGAAGGATGTAACCTCTGTGGGAAGATAATGAGATACGAAATTCGAGAGGACATTCCATCGGCACTACAAGCGTGAAAGGCTTTGTTATTGGATTACAGGACAGTCTTGATCAGTCTAAAGATAAATTAGTTGTCACTCTGTTGACATTCGATCAAAAAATTTGTTTCCTTATTTTTTTAGAAATCAAAATTAGTAGACATTTAGCATTTATCTGATTTCACGCTATGCACAAAATGAAAATGGTGGAAAATCCTATATAACTGTCTCTTTAAGACTTATCCTCGAAAACCAAGGCCAACCGTACTAATACAAATATGTCTTCACTGGGTTCATCCTTCCCGTCTGTCCGAATTTCAGTTATCTGCAAGGTTCAATTCTCATTGGCACGTTGATAAGTCCAGTGCACAAATCCCATGTTGGTTACACGAACTGCCGGGGACACATGTCAATTTCAAAACCTTGAGATCTAAGATTTGCACGTGGTTCTCGTGCTTGGAAGTCGATCCTGTCGTTGGGTGATTGGTTATGTCAAGCCCGGGCGAGCTTCATGCCGGCATGCTGCACGTGAATTTAAGATAAACACAACAAACCCAAGGGAAATGTAACAGCTGTGGTTCAGCAGGTGACCAAGGATTGTTTTCGATTGGCATATGTTCCATGCATGTTCTCAAAACATTGGAATGTACTAGTTTACATTTAAGACATTCGAAAAAGGGCGGACACAGATAGGGTGACGTTAGGGTTTAGAGAATTTATGAGTAACGTGATTAAAACTTTAGAAAAGAATATGAGTATAGTACAGAACTTTACTCCGTAAAGTATAACCCGCGCCTGTTTCCATCACTGGCTAATTTGAAACCTTGCCGCATTTCCATAAGTTTCCTGTGCTAGCGAATCAGACTCGACTGTGCGGTCCAGGTGCAGCGCGCCGGTATGTTAGTACAGGCAAGTAACGGAAATACGGCAAGACTTAAATTAGCCAGTGATTGAAACTGGCGTTATAACTTGAGGAGGCAAATTGAATGCATTATAGAAAAAATAGATATATATAGCAAAGACATTTTTGAATGAACTTTTCTCGTTGGAGATGAAATGGGGTTTACTTTACATAATTAAGAGATTGTGCCTCCAAATCACCTCTCTGAGTATGAAAACTGTACGTGGTATATTACATGACGTCAATGATATCGCTACAGTTTTCGAACTCCAGCGCTGATCACTAAAAATGGCCGGCCCATTTGAAAAGATGGTTGTTCATCCAAGATGAACATTTTGTGACTTTTATTGTGAAATAAATTATTCAAAAGAATGGGTTTGACAGTTTTGTTCTTCAGGTGTATATATGTACAGATACTAGAGTATGGTAAAAGCGGTGTATCCACAATGTCCGCGACGTCAAGCGGAAGTGACGCCAACGGATGTAATGTTCGTTCCTCATGACATAAAAAACATTTATAAATAACAAAAAGGACAAACAGGCGCTTTCTTTCGAAGTTTCTTTACGGTGTGTACTTTCGATAAAACAACGGATGATATTTTTGTGACGTTATCGATACAGCAACTGTTTCGAATTCCAGGATGTATTGGCCTTGCGCAAAGAGAAAGTAACATAAAGCCACCGTTTGATTATGAAAAAGACAACAAAAAACAGTTTAGTGACATTTCCCTGTATCACATTTTCTCATATCATTAACAAATAACGTCATGACGGGGTCTAAGAACCCGGACGTAACAAAATGCATCCGAACCCCGATCTTGGCCACGTTTTATGGCTGTAAATTGACGAGCAACCAGAATCTTTAGTCAGCCACGGTTTTTCTCCTTTTTTTAAATGAGTTACAAATGAAAGTGTCGCTTTCCTCAAAACGTGACTCTTAGGAAATCTACTTTGTTCATGTCTTACTGCTTCTTCCTGACAAGGAAAGCAAATTCCGATTTTCTCCCCTTCATTTCCAATTATCTCCCTTTTCTCTTGGTCACTGTGACCTTTGTGGATTGCTTCCTTTTTGTCATGAACAAGGTAAGACTCCTCGATTATCTCCCCTTCTTCAAGAACAATTTGGATCCTCCCGATTTCCGCTTCAGTATGACCCTGATCAGTTATCTCCCTTTGTTCAAGGACGACATAGCTTTCCTCAGTTTCCTCCCCCTCCCTATGGATTAAGCAGTTGTCTTTTATTACATCCCCTTCATTTTTGGCTCTGAATCCATCTCCGATTACCTCCCTTGTTGTAAAATCCATCTTGATCCGATTAATTATCTGCCCTTCTTTTAAAGCAAATACGTTGATGAAAGAACATGTTTCTGGTATATAAATGTCGACCCATGTCATGAAAGTTCCAGATTTCCTTTGGGGACTATTATAAAGCAAAAAGGGGCTTGGTATGTTTTTGGGGGAAAGATACTAAAAATGGCCGAAATAGAGGGTCAATTCCTTTCGGAAGAAATAGGTGGGAAATGGTGTTTTTCTGCTAAGCTCATAAGGGAAATAACCCTATTCCCCACCTAAAACAAGAGTATATAGGCAACGGCATGTGTCACTAATTACGGTATGTCATAAACCTGGTGTTATGTTTACCTTTTATCATATAGCTCGTGTATTAGGATAGTAATAGGACATGGAAAAAATGCACCTACATTGTACTAATTACGGTATGTAATAAACCTGGTGTTATGGTTACCTTTTATCATATACCTCGTGTATTAGGATAGTAATAGGACATGGAAGAAATGCATCTACATTGTACTAATGACTATGTATCATAAACCTGGTGTTATGCTTACCTTTTATCATATACCTCGTGTATTAGGATAGTAATGGGACACGGAAGAAATGCATCTACTACACACAGCATCATATACATGCGTATTAAAGGGTAAATTTAATGAAATCCTTTGGAATGGAATAGGTGGGAAATGCCTTTTTTTCATGACCGCCGTAAGGGAAAAACCACCATTCCCCACCTAAAACAAGAGTATATATAGGGAACCGAATCCCATCTTAACATACTGAAATACCACTCCCGGGAAAGGGATTTCCTTTGGGGACTATTATAAAGCAAAAAGGGGCTTGGTATGTTTTTGGGGGAAAGATACTAAAAATGGCCGAAATAGAGGATCAATTCCTTTTGGAAGAAAAAGGTGGGAAATGGTGTTTTTCTGCTATGCTCATAAGGGAAATAACCCCATTCCCCACCTAAAACAAGAGTATATAGGCAACGGCATGTGTCACTAATTACGGTATGTCATAAACCTGGTGTTATGTTTACCTTTTGTCATATACCTCGTGTATTAGGCTGGTAATAGGACATGGAAAACATGCACCTACATTGTACTAATTACGGTATGTAATAAACCTGGTGTTATGGTTACATTTTATCATATACCTCGTGTATTAGGATAGTAATAGGACATGGAAGAAATGCATCTACATTGTACTGATGACTATGTATCATAAACCTGGTCTTATGGTTACCTTTTATCATATACCTCGTGTATTAGGATAGTAATGGGACATGGAAGAAATGCATCTACTACACACAGCATCATATACATGCGTATTAAAGGGTAAATTTAATGAAATCCTTTGGAATGGAATAGGTGGGAAATGCCTTTTTTCATGACCGCCGTAAGGGAAAAACCACCATTCCCCACCTAAAACAAGAGTATATATAGGGAACCGAATCCCATCTTAACATACTGAAATACCACTCCCGGGAAAGGGATTTCCTTTGGGGACTATTATAAAGCAAAAAGGGGCTTGGTATGTTTTTGGGGGAAAGATACTAAAAATGGCCGAAATAGAGAGTCAATTCCTTTCGGAAGAAATAGGTGGGAAATGGTGTTTTTCTGATATGCTCATAAGGGAAATAACCCCATTCCCCACCTAAAACAAGAGTATATACGCATCGGCATGTGCCTCTACTTCTCTATGTAGTTCACCTCCGTTCATATAAATTTATATACGTGCATTACGGTCATCTCACATCGGAATAATGCACCTACATTACATGGTTCATTTGGATATCACACACCCACTGTAGCATACTTATAGAACATAGAAAAAATGCACCTCCTATTAAGTACTCCTTTCACACTGTAACATTACGATAAATGTACATATTTCCTTTGGAATGGAATACGTGGGAAATGGCCGATTTCCCTTATCGTAGTAACGTAGAAAACATCATTCCCCACTGTAGCATACTCATAAAACATAGAAAAAATACACCTACATTACATGCTTCAATGCGATATCATACCCCCACTCTAGCATAGTTATAGAACATTGAATAGGTGGATGTAATTGATGTACTGAAGGTAATTGATAGGATGAACTGTTGACATTAACATTAAGGTAAAGTTTTTCATTACAGACTCCAAATTATGGCTGACCGTACCAGTGGTTCTTTCAGCAAAAGGAAGAGAAGGCCCCTCCTAAATCTAAGAGGGGTAGAGTTCTTAAACCCGCACTTCTTCATCCGGGATGAAAATGTTCTATATAGCCCTTGTGAGAAGGCACAGACCTTATTTAGTTGACACACTGACGACAGACCAGAGATCAGGAGATATGCTATTTATTAGACTGGGCCTGTATGTTGACATTCACTATAAACAGTTCTTGTCCTGTAGGCACCCACTATTTTGCCAGCATAGGTGTGAAAGTACATGAAAAACGATTTTGAAACATTCTCGCAAAATAAAATAGTTTGTAAATAATATTATATATAAACGTATGTCCAATTGCGAGTGTGTGTTTGTTGGTACTTTTTTTACCACATAGCTGTGTCCTGAACCCATGCTCTCAGTGGTCTCAGCTATAATAGTCATGCGGAGAGTGATACACTAAATATATGCGACAGTTCAACACGCCTTATCAGGAACTACAAGAGATACAGAAATTTTAACCAAATATGTTTATGTTAAAGAAACTAGCCTCTGACAGCTTTCTCAATGGCTGTGAGTGCGGGTTTAAAAGGAAAAAAAGACAATCATTCATTGAGTGGTCCGATTATTCAGATTTTCTATAATCTCCAATAAATGTGACCCTACTGATACTTGATTTCTGTTTTCCTTATATGCCCGGGATTTGGATGTGAGATCTCATTTCGGTGCAAAACCGATCCGACTTTTAGTATAAACTCACATTTATACAAATGTAAGTGTTCAACTTCACTTCACAATCCTTTCATATGGACTAGGTGGAAACCCCACCTAAAACCGGGTATTGCCTTTTTCATTAATGACCACATTGTTTTAGGAGAACTTTGTCAAATATGCTTTTATACATTAAAATCTTATTTATCATGTAAAGATATCATATTCACCCGAAGCACTTTGGCCCATGACCTATGTGCATTGGATAGTCTCCCTTGGTTAAATGAACGGAAGGCGTTGCTGACTAGGGCTGCAGTAATAAGTAAGAGTACTTCATGGACTACACATACTGAGTCAACAGGAACGTGATTTTGATACATCAAGGTTTGTAGATTCACTTTATTATTACTCCTGCTTCATTTCAAAGGAAATATATCTATACGAGTATGTTTTATATCTTGGTGCTCTGGTCCCTTTATTTCCTACTTTCACTTTCGATTTCAATGCCTGGTGAATATATTTCCATTGTAACTAATGCATGTTAAATATATAATATAAGCTTAGATATGAAAAGAATAACATTGTTTCTTTGCCAGTGATATATTCATTTTGGACGGATTTTGTGTACAATTAATGACATTACCTTTTTGACTTAGTAACATAAACTTAGCTTAGACAAGGTGACCCTCTATCACCCTACCTGTTCCTCTTCGTAGCTGAAATCTTAGGTTGTATGATAAGAAATAATGATAAGATTAAAGGTATTGTTATTGATGACGAAGAATATAAATTAGGTCAATATGCAGATGACACAGAATTATTTTTAGATGGTACTGAAGACAGCTTATTTGCAGCTATTGAATCTCTAAATTTATTTTATAAGATGTCAGGTCTTAAACTGAATATAGACAAGACTAAAGCAATTTGGATTGGCTCAATGGCAGGAAATGAAAACATTTTATGTTCTGATTTAAAAATAGAATGGTATAATGGAGAATTTGAGGTTTTAGGAATTAAATTGACTCCAACCCTTGAGGATTTATGGGTAATCAATACCAGAAAGAGATTAGAAGAAATAAATAGATTATTAGCAGTTTGGAGAAGAAGAAATTTAACTTTGATTGGAAAGATTACTGTTATCAAAACCCTAGCCCTTTCTAAACTAGTTCATATCTTCAGTTCACTACCTAATCCCCCAGATGACTTTATAAACTCTCTTTAACAATCTTTTTTTAAGTTCATTTGGAATGATAAAAAAGACAAGATAAAAAGAAGTACCCTTAAAAGATTAAAGACAAAAGGGGGATTAGATATGGTTGATATAAAAACTTTTATTACAGCACTAAAACTATCTACCCTTAGACTTTATTGTAAAAAATCATCAAATAGCAACCCCTGTAATATACCCTTTCAGGATATTTTCAATTATGGGGCAAACATAGACAAAATAAGCAGTTTTGAAAATCCCTTTTGGAAGGATGTTATGAAATCATGGAATAGTTATTGTAGAAAATTCAATGCGGATCGGGACAATATTGATGATATTCTTGCAGAGCCACTATGGCTTAATCATAACTATAAAAATTATTCCCATATTATCAGAAATTGGGCAACAAACGGTGTTTTAACAATAAAAGACTTATGTGTTGAGAATGGAATCATGGAATTTGATAAACTCCAATCAAAATATAAGATTAGAGGGACAATACTGGACTATCATTATTTACTTCATATTATCCCCAATTGTTGGAAATATGTTATAAAATATACCAGAAACATTCCTATTTATAATTTATACATAAGTATTTACCAAAGGAATATTATGAAATGTACAAAAGGTTCAAAACTATTTTACAATAGGTTGATTGACAATGATGAAAACATTGAAATTTGCAAAAAATGGGAATTCATTTTTGATGATTTTCGCTTCGACTGGAAAAATATTTTTTATTCATATATATATAGATTGAAAGATGTTAAACTGATCGATTTTCAATATAGATTCCTACAAAGAGTTGTTTACACAAAAAAGGAACTATTAAGAATGAAGTTTGTTGATAAGGATGTTTGTAGTTTTTGTAATGCTGAATCTGAAAGCCTCTGTCATGTATTTTGGGATTGTTGTGTTACAAAACAATTTTGGAATGAACTGGAGCTGTGGTTAAATGACAATTTACATAATAAGATAACACTTTCAAAATATTCGGTCTGGTTTGTTACTTTTGGTAATAATATTTTGATCAACCATATCATCTTATCAGCAAAGAAATACATCAATTTATGTAATATAAAGAATTCGCTATTGAATTTCAGCAATTATTTAAATATTTTAAAGGACATTTATAAAGTTGAAAAATTCATTTTCAAAAGAAATGATGAAATGTATAAATTTGAGAATAAATGGAAACTTTTAGTTAACAAATTTAATTAATAATATCCTCCATAGCTCCATGCTCATAATTACATTTGTATAATCAACTGCAGATGTATTTTGTTGTACCATCTCTTTGAACTCTGTTGTACTCTGTATTGTGTACTTTGGATTTGTATGATACCCTTGGGAACAAATAAAAAATTTTTAAAAAAAAACATAAACTTAGCTTCTTTGACTTGGTAATTTACTATCATGAACATTGATGTTCATTGAAACTTCAATACAGTTACATCACAGTTACATCTCATACAATGAAACTGAATCTTCATATATTCATAAAGTATATATTCATACATATTCCAAACGTATTCTTTGAACGTCATGGCATTGGTGCATTTCTTTAACTTTGGCATAATGAAACAGATAGAAGAGGTCAATTTTGGAAAATTCAAATTTAATTAATTTAAAAAAAAGTTATTTCATATTGCGTAAATGAGAACACATTCATCACAAATACATTGGATGAATATAAGAGGAAATGTATGATGTATGTTGACCCTGTCGATCACTTACTGAATATTTCAAAGAAGAAAAAAACTGTAGTTTTTATAAGATTGAGCCCTGGTTCCTTCAAAGAGCTGATGTTCAGCTGCTGCTATGAGGTATAAAATGTAGATTTGGTGACCCTCTGACCCCAAATGTGGGTCACAGAGGTCATGACCTAAAAACCTGCTTTCATCTTCGAAGAACACAAAGACCTAGGAGGCTGTAATATTGTGTGCAGACTCGTTAGCCAATGACGATTCTAAATTGTAGATTTGGTGACCCTTGGGCCCAAATTAAGGGCCTTACAGGCCATGACCTACAAATCGATTACATTCTCCATAATTAAACAATATAAGCCCTGATGAGCTACAAAGCCCATTACTCTATTTTTAGCTCATCAGGCCTGAAAGGCCCGATGGGCTTATGGCATGGCATGGTGTCCGGCGTCCGTCCGTCCGTCCGTCCGTCCGTCCGTCCGTCCATGCGTAAACTTTTCGTTTTTTCGACTTCTTCTCCAGAACCAATGACTCCACAGAGCTTAAATTTTATGTGCAGACTCCATGGCCAATGGGGATTCTAAATTGTAGATATCGTGACCCCATGACCCCAAATGGGGTCACAGGGGTCACATCCTTAAAAACCTATTTTCATCTTCTTCTTCAGTTCCAAAAGGTCTAGAGAGCTGAAAAGTTGTGTGCAGACTCCTTGGCCCATGGGGATTCTAAATTGTAGATTTCTTGACCCCCTGACCCCAAATGGGGTCACAGGGGTCACATCCATAAAAACCTATTTTCATCTTCTTCTCCAGTTCCAAAAGGTCTTGAGAGCTGAAAAGTTGTGTGCAGACTCCTTGGCCAATGGGGATTCTAAATTGTAGATTTCTTGACCCCATGACCCCAAATGGTGTCACAGGGGTCACATCCTTAAAAACCTATTTTCATCTTCTTCTCCAGTTCCAAAAGGTCTAGAGAGCTGAAAAGTTGTGTGCAGACTCCTTGGCCAATGGGGATTCTAAATTGTAGATTTCGTGACCCCATGACCCCAAATGGGGTCACAGGGGTCACATCCTTAAAAACCTATTTTCATCTTCTTCTCCAGTTCTAAAAGGTCTAGAGAGCTGAAATTTTGTCTACAGACTCCTTGGCCAATGGGCTTTCTAAATTGTAGATTTGGTGATCCAGTGACCCCAAATGGGGTCACTGGGGTCACATCCTTAAAACCTATTTTCATCTTCTTCTCCAGAACGAAAATACCTAGAAGACTGAAATATTGTGTACAGACTCTTTAGCCAATGGAGATTCTAAATTGTAGATTTGGTGACCCTGTGGCCCCAAATAAGGGCCTTACAGGCCATTACCTAAAATCCTATTTTCATCTTTTTCTCTAGAATGCAAAGACCTAGAAGGCTGTCATGTTGTGTAAAGAGTCTTTAGCCAATGGAGATTCTAAATTGTAGATTTGGTGACCCTGTGGCCTCAAATTAGGGCCCCACAGGCCATTACCTAAAATCCTGTTTTCATCTTTTTCTCCGGAACTAAAAGACCTAGAAGGCTGTAATATTGTGTGCAAACTCTTTAGCCAATGGGGATTCTAACTTGTAAATTTGATGACCCTGTGACCCCAAATATTGGCCACAGCCTAAAAAAACCTTTGAAATTGAGTTTTTAACTGATATTTTATGGCACTTCAACCACTATGTAATCTATCCCTAATAAAATACCTGAGGGAGAGTCATCTCATCTTTTAGATATGTGAGTCCTAACTTGGGTTTGAGAAATGCAGAATTGAGAAAAAAAGTAACTTTGCAGTTAATCTTATTCAGTAGGAATGTGAAATATATGTCGACTTGAGATTACAATCTACATTGTGGACATGTTTGTCAAATTGATGTAATCAATGTGAAATGATCTTCTTCTCCAGAACGAAAATACCTAGAAGACTGAAATATTGTGTACATATTCTTTAGCAAATGGAGATTCTAAATTGTAGATTTGGTGACCATGTGGCCCCAAATAAGGGCCTCACAGGCCATTACCTAAAATCCTATTTTCATCTTCTTCTCTAGAATGCAAAGACCTAGAAGGCTGTCATGTTGTGTAAATAGTCTTTAGCCAATGGAGATTCTAAATTGTAGATTTGGTGACCCTGTGGCCCCAAATAAGGGCCCACAGGCCATTACCTAAAATCCTGTTTTCATCTTTTTCTCCGGAACTAAAAGACCTAGAAGGCTGTAATATGGTGTGCAAACTTTTTAGCCAATGGGGATTCTAACTTGTAAATTTGATGACCCTGTGACCCCAAATATGGGCCACAGCCAAAAAAACCTTTGAAATTGAGTTTTTAACTGATATTTTATGGTACTTCAACCACTACGTTATCTATCCCTAATAAAATACCTGAGGGAGAGTCATCTTATCTTTTAGATATGTGAGTCCTAACTTGGGTTTGAGAAATGCAGAATTGAGAAAAAAAGTAACTTTGCAGTTAATCTTATTCAGTAGGAATGTGAAATATATGTAGACTTGAGATTACAATCTACATTGTGGACATGTTTGTCAAATTGATGTAATCAATGTGAAATGAGAACTATTGAATAGCCTATGAACTGAACATTGTGACAAACCATAAAGGAATAAATTGAAGAGGAGTTAAGAATTCTTTTATTTTACATGAGATATGTGAACTGCATATGACTGGTAATGAAATGATAAGATAAGATTATTTTCATCTTCTTCTCCAGAATGAAAAGACCTAGAAGGCTGTCATGTTGTGTAAAGAGTCTTTAGCCAATGGAGAATCTAAATTGTAGATTTGGTGACCCTATGACCCCAAATAAGGGCCTCACAGGCCATGACCTAAAATCCTGTTTTCATCTTTTTCTCCAGAACAAAAAGACCTAGAAGGCTGTAATATTGTGTGCAAACTCTTTAGCCAATGGGAATTCTAACTTGGAAATTTGGTGACCCTGTGACCCCACATATGGGCCACAGCCTCAAAAACCTTTGAAATTGAGTTTTGAACTGATATTTTATGGCACTTCAATCACTATTTAATTTATCTCTAATAAAATACCTGAGGGAGAGTCATCTCATCTTTTAGAAATTTGAGTCCTAACTTGGATTTGAGAAATGCAGAATTAAGAAAATTTAAAAATTAAGTTTATTTTTTCAGTAGGATTGTGAAATATATGTCGAAGATAAGGTCTCCATTACGGACATGTTTGTCAAATTGATTTAATCAATGTGAAATGAGAACTATTGAAGAGCTTCTAAAATGAATATTGTGGATATTATAGGAAAGGCCCTCACATGTCAAACATAGAAATCTATTTTCATCTTCTTCTCCCGAACAAGCTAGAAGGAATATTGCGGATGAAAAGGCTTAGAACTGTTACAATTGTGCAGAGATTATTTAGCCAAGGTGATTCTAAATTGTACTATGTACCATGAGATTCATCACATTGCCTGTTCTCTTTAAGCATTATACAGTTAGATCAGTGCTGCCAGTGTTTAGTGCAAGGCAGAGGCTATTACATAATTTGGCTGTAAAAGCACAGCTGGCTTGTAACCAGAGCCAATGGGTCAGCATATTGCATTATCTCCTGTATGTTGATCTTGCTGAGTGCTCTCTCTCAATTTCAAGACTAAGATTTGTCAGGGCTAGGGATTGTGCATTATATTGAGACAATATATTTCGGTCTTCATCATCAAACAATATAAACCCTGATGAGCTACAGAGCCCATGGCTCTATTTTTATTTGAAATTTAATTCACCTTTTTATCAAATATTGTTTCCTAAATGTAATACAGTTTACATGCGTCTGACCATACAGGCTGTACAAGTAATTGTAAAGTTTTTATCTGAGTAATTCTACGTTATAAATGGCATTTGTAGATATATCATTCCTTTACAGTCCGATTATCCTGTTATTCCACAGATGGCGACAGCAGCAGTAGATGAGGAGGAAGATGTGCTCACGTGCTCTGTGTGTTTGGACAGCTACACAGATCCTTGTACCTTACAGTGCAAACACAGCTTCTGTCGCAGATGTATAACCGACTATATCAAGACACAAGCAGATGCTCTACAAGCAAAGACCATCCCTTGTCCCTCCTGTCGCCAGGTGACCAAAGTACCTGACCCCTCCAGACCAGTGGACGAGTGGGCGGGGCAGCTGCGACCTGGACACGTGGTACAGGAACTGATGGCGAGAGTCAACACGGATATTGAAGGTAAATATGATAATTTAATATTGCACTCGGTATAGTATTCTCAATATTAGTAGGCTAAATTACCTCGATGTTGACCATTTAGTTATATATTCACTTATATTATAGTGTATCATTTACAAAGTTACATGTAACGTCAAATAGTAGGATATACAAAATTGTTCGAATTTGCACTGATGAATTGAAGATTTTGATAATACGAGTCAACTTCAAAGTTGATTTTGTCACATATCACTTGCCACATATCTAGCGTTTGCCATTTGCCTTTTAAAAGGAATAAATTTAAAGGTTTTGAATTTTCTCTGCTAAAAACTTTAAACTTAAAATTTTCATTTCAGTCCCATGATTGTCCTTTTTAGTACAATTTATACAAACTGTGGATAAAAGAAACATCGCACTAACAGAAAATGTAGAACTATTAGGGAGAACGGCATACCCATACGTTCTCATAGCAAGGTTGATATTTTGTATCAAATCTGTTGTTGCATCAGCAGCGGTTTTCAACAAAAGAAGTCCTTAGAACAATTCAATTCAATTCAAACGTTGTGATAATTGTGTAGTTGAAAGTTTGTGATTTTTAAAACCATGTCTATCTCATTTGTTTTCACAGACACTCCATGTTTCCCATGTCAACAACTAGGGGAGACAACCCCAGGCAAGTTTTGGTGTGAAGAGTGTGAGGCAGTATACTGTCAGAGATGTGCTAAAACTCATTCCGTCATGCCAAACAACCGTGACCATGACCTCTGTGACATCAAAGATAAAGGTCAGATCAGTCGACGCAATGTTAGATGTAAAAAACACAGAGACAAACTGATTGAGTTGTACTGTAAAAACTGTAATGTCTCACATTGTTATCTATGTTCTGTTGACAACCACAGAAAATGTGAGGATGTTGTTACTGTCAAATCCTTTGTGTCAGACATGAAGACTGAACTGTCTGAACTGAACCATCAACTTGAGGAACAGGAAAAGAAGTCAAACAATCTTGTTGAACACCGGAGGTCCATAATATCCAAACTGAACACGGACAGGGCAAATGTAATTGATGAAATCCGATGTACAAGTCAGAAAGCTGTTGATTTGATCAAGATGAAAGAGAAACAACTGATAGATCAATTTGAGGAAATTACAAACAGAGAAACTAACGAACTGAAGTCTAAAGTAAAGCAAGGGAATATTCAGATGCAGGCCTACAGACAGTACAGCGAGTACATCAAACAGGCTGTCAGCTCGGACAGTGAGGTGGAAGTCTGTGACGTCTATCAGGTATGGAAGTCTGGACAGCTGGATATCAGTCAGGAGGGAGATGAGGCGATGGGAGGAAGGAACATTTCATCTGTCAGATTTTCTCAACAGAAACAAAACATGACAGAAGTTATTGACTCTCTACATCTCGGTGAGATTGTTACAACATATCTGCCTACTGATGTGCTGTCCTCCCCAGTACTGAGTGAGTCTGTTGATACCAGAGTAGAACAGGACGAGGAGGATCCTGTTATACCTGACATCACAGTCCTGGAAGTAGAAGGTGTCCATACAACAGTCGTCACTGACAACAACAACAAGTGTGTGAAATCATTCTACACAAGGAACAACAAGACATGTCACAGTCGTCTTCAACTGGATAAGACACCATATGGTATAACACAGCTGGGAGACAACAAAGTGATGGTTGCTGTTCCACACTCAAAGCAGATTGTAACAGTAGCAGTG
Source organism: Gibbula magus (assembly GCA_936450465.1). NCBI lineage: Eukaryota > Metazoa > Mollusca > Gastropoda > Trochida > Trochidae > Gibbula > Gibbula magus. The sequence continues at coordinate 80,985,764 of OW388290.1, read as the reverse complement.
ACCCCTGACCTAGTCTACGAGACATGTATCAACACAAGTGAGATATACAACAGTCTCGCTTTGATGTCACCTTCAAGACTAGCAGCAGGTGGTGTTAACTGTGTTGATTTCCTGAACATGCAGGGAGAGGTGATGCAGTCTGTCACTACACACAACAACATGGAGCTGTTTAAATATCCCTGGTACATGTGTATCAGCAACACAGGACATCTCCTGGTATCAGACTGGGAGAAGGAGACAGTGACCTGTCTTACATCAGAGGGACAGACTGTATGGATATACTCTGGTACAGAGGGAGGAGAACTCATCGACCCTACAGGTATCACTACAACAGCTGGAGGAGATATCCTTGTTATAGACAAGAGCTTGAAGAAAGTGATTCAGCTGAATGAGTCAGGAGAGTATGTCCGAGATGTTCTCACCTCACAGGATGGTCTCAGATATCCAGACGGTATCTGTGTAGACAAACATGGATCATTGTACATATGTGACTCTGGTAAACTATTGAAGTTTTTGTTCATGAGAAAGTGAACACAAAGGCCTGTCAGTATTTCTCATTGATTTGATGGGTTTTTTCATTGAGTGTTTTGGTTATTGCTGAATACTGTTATCAATATGTTAAGTGTCAACCTCTAATTCAACAAGGTTCAGATATCATATTGAATGAAAAGAGGGAAAAAATGCATATTGGGTAGAACATACACTCCAATTTAAGATGCAAAAATCTATTTTATTATTATTTGTATACTGAATGCTTCATAATTAGATGCAAAGTTTGTAGAGACAGTAAATGTGTGTAATCTATGTGTAAGTTTGTATTTCCACACTGTGTAATATAATTTGAATAATATGTTCATGTTAAATAAAAAAATTAAAAAATAAAAATATTAGCATATTTGTATATCATCTTTGCGTTTTATTAATATGGGTATTGTTTTCTGGAAATAAAAACCTTCTCTTTTGTCATATTATTGCTATGTTCATGATTCCACATTTCTAAAAACATTGATGAGTCGTTTTACACGACATAAACTTATCACGAAAGATCCTGTCAAAATATTTACTGAAACAAATGACAGTCTGAAACTGATACCTGAAATGTACATACTTTGTGCACGTGCAATGCGTGCTTCACGCTCCTCAACATTCCAAGAAGACGTCAACGTGGGCTCTTAACAGATCAGCCGCCTTGATGCTAATTATTTCATTGAATTAGACTTAGGCATCTATACCAAACACTGAGTGAATAGTAAGTCGCTGTAGTAATGTTTTTACATTTATTCTGGTTCGCATTATCGCAAATATTATATGTTCCCCTTCCCCATCGTTCAAATAACTTAATTCATTCAGCGAATTATAATTCCAACGCTCTTCAATTACATATTTTACATACAAATAAGCTTAAATTTATTGTTAAATAATAGATAATGGCAGGGTCAGCTCTGAACACCCTAACTGTTCACGAGATACTTCGTGATACGGAACGCTTGACAGGACTAGCACAAGAAAGTCATTCTGCACGTGCTGTAAACTGAAATGTACAAAACTAAACTGTCAATTATAACAACGAGATATGCTATCACTCTCTAGAGCTGTGTGGAAGACTTTAACTTCTTAATCTCTCACGATGGCAAATATTTAACGTAACCCAAGAAATAGGTATAAAATATTAACGGGCCATCAGTCATTTATGAATTGATTCAGTCTCATTAAAATAATACCGTTATTAGTTACACTAATATCATGTAACGAAGTCCATTTAATTACTGTTTGATTTTTAGAAGACTGTACCTGGATGAATGAATTGAATAAAATTGCCTTGTACATGAATCATTTATTCATCATTTCATATGATTTCAGCTCAACAGGTATGAGAGGCAAGATGGGTTTATGGCATGGGCCGTTGTTTGGTGTCCGTCAGTCGTCCCCAAATTTGTAACATTTTTTACTTCTCCTCCAGAACCGCTACCCCCCAAATGTATATATATGACAATTTATAGTATTGAGTCAAAATGTGCAATTCAGAGATTACGGTATAAGATTACTCCAATGAACGAACTTTAGAATGCTGAAATCTCATATATGATATTTTACAATGTTGATATGTGTATATTATTAGCTATAATGATCAAACTGCTTTGTTCAGTGTAGTATTGCCTATGAGTTCCTAACAGTTTCACTTTCATATCGGCACCCTAGGTCTGAGGTAGTTCTACTTATTCGTCAGGTGTGTTTAATTACATTGATATTGACATGATATAAACATATTTTATCATTACTTTATGCGTGTTTATTGAGTAGTTAAGTGTATTTGGACCCAAATTACATCAGATTGTTTTGATATGAATTTGTTGTATCATATGGCACATTGGAGATAAAAGATTTCTCTATTATGATATCATATGTATGTGTTGAAATAAATAAAAATGTGCACCAAAATTTGCTCTTTATATGATCAAAGTTATGTTTATTCAGGATACATCTTTACTTATATTAAGTAAAAGTGTTAAACAGCCCATTACATAAACGGATTAACCATACTCAAAGTCGCATAAAAAGGTGTCACATAAAAATGAAAACTTTTAGCGGTCATTATAATGTGAACACCTTTAACTTGATTTTGATTTTGTGTGTGAGAGAGAGAGAGAGAGAGAGAGAGAGAGAGAGAGAGAGAGATAGAGAGAGAGAGATAGAGAGAGAGAGAGAGAGAGAGAGAGAGAGAGAGAGAGAGAGAGAGAGAGAGAGAGAGAGAGAGAGAGAGAGAGAGAGAGAGAGAGAGAGAGAGAGAGAGAGAGAGAGAGAGAGAGAGAGAGAGAAAAAAAATAATGTACAAGTACAATGTACAATGTAAACAAGTTTTGCTATATATGTACATTTCGGTGTGCGAGCTTAATTTCATTTATATACTATGCAAATGTTAATACAATTTAAGAAATGAAGTAATTCAAACAAGATATTTTCAAATTCTAAGCATTTTATAAGTTTAACGTTTGATTGTGGTAATGTTATCCTATTACCAGCAAGATGTTGGCAACTTTCATTGTTAAACCATTGCAATTATGAGCATCCATTTCGTGATCCATTATGTTCATATTGTATTGTGGACTTACATACCTTAAGTATATATATTCTATATACTCATTAATTGGAGGATGGAAATCTGCATTGCTTAACCAAACCATAACCATTCTTTTTAAAACTGAACTTATTGATGGGAAGGGTGTTTTTTCAATCTCATTAAAATCAGAATGCAATTAAGCCCAACTACGTTTCACATATACGTATATGTTTAACATAGTTGAGTATAATTACGATCTGATTTAAATGAGATTGGATTGTTTTCCTAATATTTATTTTCAATTTTGTGAGATATCTTTATTTCCATTAGAAAATGTGCTACAGCTCTTTTAAAATCGTATTGAGAACTATTGAGATGTGAAAGGGGTATTTAGAAAACAATAAATCAATTCAGTTTGTAAGCACTCTTTATTGATGACCGATTCAACAAAGTTCACATCCCTGTACATAGACAGATACTTACAGTATATACATATCACAGACAAGGTTACAAGGAGCAATAATATATAAGATACATGTTCAATTTCCCTCAGGCATACAACAACATTTCCAATCATTGGAATACAGCTCTTAAAACTGTTAGTGGAGGGGGCTTCTTTTTAATTAATCCATGAAATATAGCATGATGTCAATAAGAATGAATGCCCATTTACCATAGTCACCATAATGGACCACAAATAAGGTTACCCCTCCGGATTTGTGGGACAACTTTACATTACAAAAAATGTAAATGATCTTTTATTTGCAGTTTGTGCAGAGTTTATTAAGATTGACCAATTAGAGGAGGGGGAGACTCAAAGGGTTAAAGGGGCGCTTATAACGTCAATCACAGTATTCATCCTGCCGCTCAGTTTTAAAGAACTGTATTTTGATTTGCTCATTATTAGGTAATCACATTTCTTTCGATTTCTTTCAATTTCAATGATAAATATTCTTTTATATCAAATTGTAAACCCAACAACGAAATTCAAGTCAGTATACTATAACCCAAGACAATTCTGATACTTGGTAACGGCAATATATTTTAAAACATTTTAAACACTAAAACATCATAGAATTAATTTCATGAATAAAAGGCTACAACATCAACATGTTGTTTCATGGTAATGAATGAGAAATGATTGTGATACACCAAATGACTAGTTTAAAAACATAATATCAATACAATCCATACCGAGGTTGAGGTGACAGAGTCAAATATAATTAATAGCAGAAATTAATTCATAATTTATTTATTAACAACATGTTAATCAACTTCATTGACGAACACTGATTTCCTGCATTTTACCCATTATGGCCCAGCTTTCTATATTGGCACAACTTTCTATATTAGCCCAGCTTTTCATATAGGCCCATCTTTCTATATGACCTAGGCTCACCTAGCTTTCCATGATATTTGCTTAATTTTCCTTATTGACCCAGATTTTCAATATGTGTCCAGCTTTCCACACGTGTCCAGCTGTTCATATGGCCCAACTTTCTGTACTGACCCAGCTTTTCATATAGGCCCAGCTTTCTATATGACCAAGCTTTCCATGATATTTGCTCAATTTTCCTTATTGACCCAACTTTCTAATATGTGCCCAGCTTTCCATATTGGCCCAGCTTTCCATATGTGCCCAGCTTTCCATATGTGCCCAGTTTTCATTTGGCCCAGCTTTCCATATTGCCCCAGTTTTTCATATAGGCCAAGTGTTCCACATTGGCCCAGCTTTCCATATTCGCCTTCATGGGCCTGTTCTCTTCAATTTGTCAATTTCCCTACATTTGCTCAGTTTTACTAATTAAGCCAAGTTTTCCGACAAATTGACCCTTTCACTTACTACATTCCTTTTTTGGTTTCCCACAATGACACAGGGTTTTTTTATCTGTTGGTTTGGGTAATAACATTTTTACCTAATGATGAGCTAATAAACTACAGAAACAAGAAAACTGCAAATGAGGAAAACAAATAAATAGTATTTCTTGTATGGTTTTACAAAATGTAGCTGCCAGAATATACACACATTAAGCTAACATGAAAGTCAATATATGAAGTATGCCTGAAAAGTTACCAACTAAAATATGTTTTTACAAATTTTCATGGCAAAATGAACAAAAAAACTCAAAAGGTTACCTGCCTGGACCAAAGGTTACTAGATTATGAGTTGTCAGGTAGTCCTTATTTAATTCACTGTTAAAGTACATACATAATGATGATATGATATATAATCTTTATTTATTAATTATTATACAACAGTAGTAAGCAATCAAGGTGATACATTCAATGTGTCAAAAGTGGATGATTTTTACAATATCTAATTCATTGGCACATTTTATATATAAGAAATATAAAATACTTTTATTGTATCTTGTTACCAGATTGTGAGATGACAGGTAGTCCTTATTTTATTCAATGTTAAAGTACATACAACAAGACGATATGATATATATTCTTATTATTATACAATAGTAATAAGCAATCAGGGTTATACATTCAATGTCAAAATAGTTGATGTTTTTTACAAGATCTAATTCATTGGCACACATTTTATATACAAGAAGTATAAAGATACTTTTATTGTAGTTTGGTTAAAAGAGGGTTCTTTTGCAGTGTTTCTTTATTAAATTGAAAATTGAAGTGGTATTCCAGTTTACACATGTTTGTTAAGTGATCATTTCACAATTTGGATAAAACAAATTGTTGAGGTTAATATATTGATGACTTTGACTATATATTGCTACGAGTGAGTAAAACTTAGCAATGACAGAACACAACATTCTTGCTCAGTCTAATGATAAATTATTTTATTTTATTTTATTTATTATACTTTGTGGATGTTTTATTATTACAAAGGTATACAACTAATTAAAATACAGGTTTTTCATTTCATGTAATACAGAAACACAAATTATGGAAATTCTTTAGAACCCTCTCTTTAATGATTGAAGAAATCTGACATGAGACCTGATAACGAATGATTAAAACATAATGAGTAGTAAAATTCAAGTGTCATATTCATTAAAATATCCACTCTTGTTTTAAAATTCAAACAATGGACAGTATCCTATATAAGGTTACAAAATGTACAGTTAAAATAATATCAACCTTAAAGGATATCCATTCAGACAATGAAGATTAAGCTCTTTAGTAAACTCTGACATCTTCAAGATGATATCATTATTCAAAGGATATCCCTCTTAACAGTAACAAGTATCAGGGCATTTAGAAGTAATATAAATAAGAACAGGAAAATTTTCAGGATAACAACTTCTTTAATGTGAAAATAAACGACGTTTCGGAGTATATACTCACTCCTTCATCAGGTGGAACGTGATGTTATTTGGTTTAAAAGACACTTACCTACTCGATAAGCATGCATAAAGTAATGATAAAATATGTTTATATCATGTCAATATCATTGTAATTAAACACCATTGACGATTTAGTAAAACTACTCCAGAACTCCTGACAATGTGAAACTGTTAGTGAAGGAGTGAGTACTCCGAAACGTCGTGTATTTTCACATTAAAGAAGTTGTTATCCAGAAAAAATTCCTGTTCTTAGTAACAAGTATGTTCTTTAGTTCACTTAGCGGCCCTCTAAGTATCAAAATGATATCAGTCTCCAAAGGATATCTGCCTTAACATAGAGAAATATGGTCTCTCATATACTTAACCTCCCCAAAACATCAAATGGTATCCCAAAAGGATATCCCTCTAAACACTGACAAATGTCTGCAAGTTCCGCTGCCATCATACATCAATCAGTTTATGACGATGATCATTCCTTAACACCATTGCCTGGAATTCATCAAATGATATCAATCTCAAAAGGATATCAGTTCAGACATTGACTAACATGTCCTTAACGTACATCCATCAGATTAATGATATGAACAGTTCTGAAATACCCTGGGCATTCTTCGAAGCATCAAAAGGATTATCGGTCTCTAAAGGATATCTCTTCAGACGGTGACACATATGTCCTTGTAAAACATGTACAAGGAGACAAGGTACCAGAAGAACTTTCCCAGCATGTCATCGCTAGTTGCGCTGCGTGAGTGTTGACAACAGGGAAATATACCGGACTTCACTTGTCAAACAGTTCATGTCCACTATACAACACTATTGCATTCATTCCTGGAAATTCATTAAATGAGTCAATTAATGATACAAGAATGTAGCTTGGATGGATGGGTCGATCTATAGATGGGTAGATGGAGAGATGGATGGATGGATGAACAAACTGTTTGCAAGCAGAATGGGTTGTTTGGTGTATGAGTGTGTGGGAGTTGAGACGATGAATGATTTTTTGGGTGGTAGGATAGGAGATGGCTGGATGTATGAACAATTTAGATGGTGGTAGGATGGATAGTTGGATGGATGAATGGATGAATGTTTTGGGGATGAGAGGATGGATGATTTGTTGGGTAGATGTGTGGATGAGTCAATGGTTGAAGGATGGTTAGGTAAACAATTTGTTGGGTGGCGGGATTGGTGGATGGATCATTAGTTGAGGGATGGTTGGGTGAACAATTTGTTGAGTTTTGGGATGGGTGGATGGATCACAGGTTGAAGTATCGTTGGGTGAACAATTAGTTCATAGAAGTTGACTATCCATAAAAGTTGTTCTCATTCATTGCACTAGCTTCTAACATGCCTCTCAATGCAGAAAACGAGGAATGTATGGATGATCAACTTTTTTTTCTTTTTTTAAAGAAGTTGATCATCCATACATTTCTCGTCTTATTCATCTCACCAACTTCTAGAATGCATCTCAAGCAGTTGATGGATTGTTCAATTTATGCTCAATAGCAAGCACGAAAAAACATGAACAAAAGGACGGATATATATTGTTAGAAACAGATGATATAAATACAGAAACTAATGAATGGACAGATAAGAAGACGGGTATGTGCCGAGAGGAGGGAGAAATATTGAATTGATAATAATATGCCAAAATACAAGGCAATAACTGTCACATTAATTACAAATCATTACAAAATTCAAATTACACAACGCAATTGTAACAAAACCAAAGATGAAGGACATTGCATTTACTTATGTCAACATCATAGTATTGAAAAGATGATGAGTGAATTGGTGAAGGGTGAAAAGCATTTAAAAATGTAAATAACGAAATTATCGCCAGCCATTAGTACCTCCACCAAAAGCAAGCACAAGACTCCATACAGGGTTAGACATTGACGTAGAGTTTCATCAGATGTGTCTTGTACGTTACAATACACTAACATGTCGGGCCCCATACGTCAATAAGAAAGTGCACGTTCTACCAATCAGCAGTTGCCACACGTATTGGAAAACAATTCATAAAGACTTCGTGGCACACGTAACAGAATATAGAGGTCATGCCTGTATAGAAAGAGCAAGAACTTGAATAGATGACACTTAAAAGAAAACTCTAAAACCAACGATGCATAAGGAGAAAGGCAATCAGGGTATGATTTTTTTAAATGTCAATCGCAAACAACGTACAGTCAATGATAAAACTGTATTTACACCAGGGAACTTCCTGTTGTACTGATTTTACAAATATTGGAATTGATCATGCGTATAACCCGATTTCTAGAAGCCAACATGAAACTACTACATGTACATTTCTCTATTCTGGGCCTTTGAAAATTTGAATTGAATTCTTGAAACACTGTACCATAAACATGTGAGGAATTAAAAAAAAACTTTCTAAAAGAAAATCAGATATATTCGAAGTAGGTATGACTATTATACATATATAATTGTATCTATCCTGTAAGGGGAGCGTTTACTACTACATGTATATCAAAATTCAATAAGGACATCTATGGTGTGTTTGCTAACGCTGGTCGACATTCATACTTTCACCACAATGAATAGCCTATTATGCCTTAAGATCTTATTGCAGGCTATTTAGAACATGCTGTATTCACTGCCTCGCCAGTGCGAGGCCAAACATGTATATTATTTATAGATATGAAACGAAATTACATCATTGATTGTGTTTAAATTTGTACCAGTTAAGACATAAATCTGACATTAACTAACATGTCTTTTGTTAGACTTCATTCTTTTGTTATTCCTTGTAACTAACCTATCAATGATGTGTTATTGCATCTGAAATATTAATTTATCTAAATCATAATATTGATGTTAGAAATATTTGATTCCTTACAAAAATGATACATACCTGACTGGTGTGCAACTAATGTTTGATTTAGATTGAATTAACATTGAACATTATAAAATAGCAATTATAATGACTTCCACTTCTCACTGACAACAAACATAATCTATGTTACGTCTACGTCTCAATATTATATGTCAGCATTGTACATATATAGGAGAGGGTTCATTAAGGGTTACTCTCTTGAATAAATATGTTCAAATCAAAGAGCAAACGTGTTTTCGATATACCAAAATAAAATACCTATAGACAATGCACAAACAACTAAAAAGATGTACCACACTAATGTCATATCGGTTGAATAACATCTATTTCTGCCCTAACCTGTTATGCAGACAGACATGGTACAGCAACTGCTAATCGTTATCAGTCCATAGTAGTCGTGCTCTACATATTGATCCGTCAGTGTATAAGCTACCTGTCAGGTAATATGTGCTCTGGATTGTCTCCCTTGGATAAATGAATGGAAGTCACCCGTTACTTGGGCTGCAGAGAGTGTTACGGTTTTTCCATGAACTACACATACTGAGTCACTAGGATCGTGATTTTGATACATCAAGGTCTGTAGATTCAATTTATTATTACTCCTTCTTCATTTAAAAGGAAATATATCTATACGAGTAAGCATTATATCTCGGTGCTCTGGTCCTATTTTATCATGACTCATCACATTCCTTCTTTCACTTTCGATTTCAATGACTGGTGAATATATTTCCATTGTAACTAATACATGTTATATATATAAGCTTATATGAAAAGAATAACTATGTACTTTGACAGTGATATATTCAATTTGAACGGATTTTGTGTACAATTAATGACATTACCTTTGTGACTACATAGACTTAGTTTCTTTGACTTGGTTTTATCATGAAAATTGATGTTCATTGTAACTTCAATACAGTTACATCACATACAATGAAACTGAATCATCATATATTCGTGAGTAAAACAATCATTCCAAACGTATCCTGTGACGATGCAGTGGTGCATTTTTATGAACGTTGGCATAATGAAACAGACAGAAGAGGTTAATTTTGGAAAATTCAAATTTCATTAATTAAAAAAAAGTTAGTTCATATTGCGTAAATGAGAACACATTCATCACAAATTCATTGGTTGAATATAAGAGGAAATGTATGATATATGTTGATCCTGTTGACCACTTACTGAATATTTCAAAGAGAGAAAAAATGGTAGTTTTTAAAAGATTGACCCCTGGTTCCTTCAAAGAGCTGATGTTGAGCTGCTGCTATGAGGTATCAAATGTAGATTTGGTGACCCGAAATGTGGGTCATTCAATTCACCTTTTTATCAAATTTTGTTTCCTAAATATAATACAGTTTAGATGCATCTGGCTATACTGACTGTACAAGTTATTGATAAGTTTATATCTGAGAAATTCTACATTATAAATGGCAGATATATCATTCCTTTACAGTCAGATTCTCCTATTATTCCACAGATGGCGACATCAGCAGTAGATGAGGAGGAAGATGTGCTCACGTGCTCTGTGTGTTTGGACAGCTACACAGATCTTTGTACCTTACAGTGCAAACACAGCTTCTGTCGCAGATGTATAACCGACTATGTCAAGACACAAGCAGATGCTGTCCAAAACAAGACAATCCCCTGTCCTTCCTGTCGCCAGGTGACCAGAGTACCTGACCCCTCCAGACCAGTGGACGAGTGGGCGGGGCAGCTGCAACCTGGACACGTCATACAGGAACTGATGGCGAGAGTCAACAAGGATACTGAAGGTAAATATCATAATTTAATATTACACTCGGTATATTATTCTCAATATTAGTAGGCTAAATTACCTCGATGTTCACCATTTAGTTATATATTCACTTAGATTATAGTGTATCATTTACAAAGTTACATGTAACGTCAAATAGAAGGATATACAAAATTGTTCGAATTTGCACTAATGAATTGAAGATTGATAATACGAGTCAACTTCAAAGTTGATTTTGTCACATATCACTTGCCACATATCTAGCGTTTGCCATTTGCCTTTTAAAAGGAATAAATTTAAAGGTTTTGAATTTTCTCTGCTAAAAACTTTAAACTTAAAATTTTCATTTCAGTCCCATGATTGTCCTTTTTAGTACAATTTATACAAACTGTGGATAAAAGAAACATAGCACTAACAGAAAATGTAGAACCATTAGGGAGAACGGCATACCCATACGTTGTCATAGCAAGGTTGATATTTTGTATCAAATCTGTTGTTGCATCAGCAGCGGTTTTCAACAAGAGAAGTCCTTAGAACAATTCAATTCAATTCAAACGTTGTGATAATTGTGTAGTTGAAAGTTTGTGATTTTATAACCACGTCTATCTCATTTCTTTTCACAGATACTCCATGTTTCCCATGTCAACAACTAGGGGAGACAACTCCAGGCAAGTTTTGGTGTGAAGAGTGTGAGGCAGTATACTGTCAGAGATGTGCTAAAACTCATTCCGTCATGCCAACCAGCCATGATCATGACCTCTGCGACATCAAAGATAAAGGTCAGACCAGTCGACACAAGGCTAGATGTAAAAAACACAGAGACAAACTGATTGAGTTGTACTGTAAAAACTGTAATGTCTCACATTGTTATCTATGTTCTGTTGACAACCACAGAAAATGTGAGGATGTTGTTACTGTCAAATCCTTTGTGTCAGACATGAAGACTGAACTGTCTGAACTGAACCATCAACTTGAGGAACAGGAAAAGAAGTCAAACAATCTTGTTGAACACCGGAGGTCCATAATATCCAAACTGAACACGGACAGGGCAAATGTAATTGATGAAATCCGATGTACAAGTCAGAAAGCTGTTGATCTGATCAAGAAGAAAGAGAAACAACTGATAGATCAAGTGGAGGAAATCACAAACAGAGAGACTAACAAACTGAAGTCTAAAGTAAAGCAAGGGACTATTCAGATGCAGACCTACAGACAGTACAGTGAGTACATCAAACAGGCTGTCAACTCGGACAGTGAGGTGGAAGTCTGTGACGTATATCAGGTATGGAAGTCTGGACAGCTGGATATCAGTCAGGAGGGAGATGAGGAGATGGGAGGAGGCAACATTTCATCTGTCAGATTTTCTCAACAGAAACAAAACATCACAGAAGTTATTGACTCTCTACGTCTCGGTAAGATTGTTACAACATATCTGCCTACTGATGTGCTGTCCTCTCCAGTACTGAGTGAGTCTGTTGATACCAGAAGGAGGAGGGGGAGGAGATTTTTGATACTAGAGTAGAACAGGACGAGAAGGATCCTAATATACATGAAATAACAGTCCTGGAAGTAGAAGGTGTCCACACAGCAGTCGTCACTGACTACAACAACAACTGTGTGAAATCATTCTACACCAGGAACAACAAGACATGTCACAGTCGTCTTCAACTGGATAGCACACCGTGGGGTATAACACAGCTGGGAGACAACAAAGTGATGGTTGCTGTTCCAGTCTCAAATCAGATTGTAACAGTAGCAGTGACCCCTGACCTAGTCTACGAGACATGTATCAACACAAGTGAGTGGTACTGCAGTCTGGCTGTGATGCCACCTTCAAGACTTGCAGCAGGTGGTTGTAAAAGTGTTGATATCCTGAACATGCAGGGAGAGTTGATGAAGTCTATCACTACACACAACAACATGGAGCTGTTTGAATATCCCTGGAACATGTGTATCAGCAACATAGGACATCTCCTGGTGGCAGACTTGGGGAAGAAGACAGTGACCTGTCTGACATCAGAGGGACAGACTGTATGGATATACTCTGGTACTGGGAGAGGAAAACTCAGCATACCTAGAGGTATCACTACAACAGGTGGAGGAGATATCCTTGTTGCAGATTTTGACTTGGAGAAAGTGATTCAGCTGAGTGAGTCAGGAGAGTATATCCGAGATGTTCTCACCTCATAGGATGGTCTTAGAGATCCATGTGGTATCTGTGTAGACAAACATGGAATATTGTACATATGTGACTCTGGTAAACTATTGAAGTTTTTGTTCATGAGAAAGTGAACACAAAGGCCTGTCAGTATTTCTCATTGATTTGATTTTTTTTTTCATTGAGTGTTTTGGTTTTTGCTGAATACTATTATCAATATGTTAAGTGTCAACCTCTAATTCAACAAGGTTCAGATATCATATTGAATGAAAAGAGGGAAAAAATGCATATTGGGTAGAACATACACTCCAATTTAAGATGCAAAAATCTATTTTATTATTATTTGTATACTGAATGCTTCATAATTAGATGCATAGTTTGTATAGACAGTAAATGCGTGTAACCTATGTGTTAGTTTGTATTTCCACACTGTGTAATATAATTTGAATAATATGTTCATGTTAAATAAAAAAAATTAAAAATAAAAATATTAGCATATTTGTATATCATCTTTGCGTTTTATTAATATGGGTATAGTTTTCTGGAAATAAAAACCTTCTCTTTTGTCATATTATCGCTATGTTCATGATTCCACATTTCTAAAAACATTGATGAGTCGTTTTACACGACATAAACTTATCACGAAAGATCCTGTCAAAATATTTACTGAAACAAATGACAGTCTGAAACTGATACCTGAAATGTACATACTTTGTGCACGTGCAATGCGTGCTTCACGCTCCTCAACATTCCAAGAAGACGTCAACGTGGGCTCTTAACAGATCAGCCGCCTTGATGCTAATTATTTCATTGAATTAGACCTAAGCATCTATACCAAACACTGAGTGAATAGTAAGTCGCTGTAATGTTTTTACATTTATTCTGGTTCGCATTATCGCAAATATTATATGTTCCCCTTCCCCATCGTTCAAATAACTTAATTCATTCAGCGAATTATAATTCCAACGCTCTTCAATTACATATTTTACATATAAATAAGCTTAAATTTATTGTTAAATAGTAGATAATGGCAGGGCCAGCTCTGAAAACTCTAACTGTTCACTAGATACTTCGTGATACGGAACGCTTGGCAGGACTAGCACAAGAAGGTCATGCTGCACGTGCTGTAAACTGAAATGTACAAAACTAAACTGTCAATTATAACAATGAGATATGCTATCACTCTCTAGAGCTGTATGGATGTCTTCAACTTCTTAATCTTTCACGATGGCAAATATTTAACGTAACCCAAGAAATAGGTATAAAATATTAACGGGCCATCAGTCATTTATGAATTGATTCAGTCTCATTAAAATAATACCGTTATTAGTTACACTAATATCATGTAACGAAGTCCATTTAATTACTGTTTGAATTTTAGAAGACTGTACCTGGATGAATGAATTGAAAAAAATTGCCTTGTACATGAATCATTTATTCATCATTTCATATGATTTCAGCTCATCAGGTATGAGAGGCAAGATGGGTTTATGGCATGGGCCATTGTTTGGTGTCCGTCAGTCGTCCCCAAATTTGTAACATTTTCGACTTCTCCTCCTGAACCGCTACACCCCAAATGTATATATATGACAATTTATAGTATTGAGTCAAAATGTGCAATTCAGAGATTACGGTATAAGATTACTCCAATGAAGAAAACTTTAGAATGCTGAAATCTCATATATGATATTTTACAGTGTTGATACGTGTATATTATTAGCTATAATGATCAAACTGCTTTGTTCAGTGCAGTGTAGCCTATGAGTTCCTAACAGTTTCACTTTCATATCGGCACCTTAGGTCTGAGGTAGTTCTACTAATTCGTCAGTGGTGTTTAATTACATTGATATTGACATGATATAAGCATATTTTATCATTACTTTATGTGTGCTTATCGAGTAGTTAAGTGTATTTGGACCCAAATTACATCAGATTGTTTTGATATGAATTTGTTGTCTCATATGTCACATTGTAGATACAAGATTTCTCTATTATGATATCATATGTATGTGTTGAAATAAATAAAAATGTGCACCAAAATTTGCTTTTTATATGATCAAAGTTATGTTTATTCAGGATACATCTTTACTTATATTAAGTAAAAGTGTTAAACAGCCCATTACATAACCGGATTAACCATAATCAAAGTCGCATAAAAAGGTGTCACATAAAAATGAAAACTTTTAGCGGTCATTATAATGTGAACACCTTTAACTTGATTTTGATTTTGATTTTGTGTGTGAGAGAGAGAGAGAGAGAGAGAGAGAGAGAGAGAGAGAGAGAGAGAGAGAGAGAGAGAGAGAGAGAGAGAGAGAGAGAGAGAGAGAGAGAGAGAGAGAGAGAGAGAGAGAGAGAGAGAGAGAGAGAGAGAGAGAGAGAGAGAGAGAGAGAGAGAGCAAAAATAATGTACAAGTACAATGTACAATGTAAACAAGTTTTGCTATATATGTACATTTCGGTGTGCGAGCTTAATTTGATTTATATACTATGCAAATGTTAATATAATTTAAGATTGGAAGTAATTCAAACAAGATATTTTCAAATTCTAAGCATTTTATAAGTTTAACGTTTGATTGTGGTTATGTTATCCTATTACCAGCAAGATGTTGGCAACTTTCATTGTTAAACCATTGCAATTATGAGCATCCATTTCGTGATCCATTATGTTCATATTGTATTGTGGACCTACATACCTTAAGTATATATATTCTATATACTCAATAATTGGAGGATGGAAATCTGCATTGCTTAACTAAACCATAACAATTCATTTTAAAACTGAATTTATTGATGGGAAGGGTGTTTTTTCAATCACATTAAAATCAGAATGCAATTAAGCCCAACTACGTTTCACATATACGTATATGTTTAACATAGTTGAGTATAATTACGATCTGATTTTAATGAGATTGGATTGTTTTCCTTTTGCTAATATTTCTTTTCCATTTTGTGAGATATCTTTATTTCCATTAGAAAATGTGCTACAGCTCCTTTAAAATCGTATTGAGAACTATTGAGATGTGAAAGGGGTATTTAGAAAACAATAAATCATTTCTGTTTGTAAGCACTCTTTATTGAAGACCAATTCAACAAAGTACAAATCCCTATACATAGACAGATACTTACAGTATATACATATAACAGACAAGGTTACAAGGAGCAATACTATTTAAGAAACATGTTAATTTCCCTCAGACATACAACAACATTTCCAATCAATAGAATACAGCTCTTAAAACTGTCAGGGGGAGGGGGCTTCTTTTAAACTAATCCATGACATATAGCATGATGTCAGTAAGAATGAATGCCCATTTACCATAGTCACCATAATGGACCACACATAAGGTTACCCCTCCTGATTTGTGGGACAACTTGACATTACAAAGATATGATCTTTTATTTGCAGTTTGTGCAGAGTTTATTAAGATTGAACATTTAGAGGAGGGGGAGACTCAAAGGCCTGATGGGGCGCTTATTACGTCAATCACAGTATTCTTCCTGTCTCTTAGTTTTAAAGAGCTGTATTTTGATTGTCTCATTATTAGGTAAACACATTTTTTCAACTTCGATGATAAATATTCTTTTATATAAAATTATAAACCAAACAACAATATTTAAGTCAGTTTACCATAACACAGGACAATTCTGATACTTGGCATGGTAACGGCAATATATTTTAAAACATTTTAAACACTAAAACATCATAGAATTAATTTCATGAATAAAAGGCTCAAACATCAACATGATGTTTCATGGTAATGAATAAGAAATGATTGTGATACATAAAATGACTAGTTTAAAAACATAATATCAATACAATCCACACCGAGGCTGAGGTGACAAATATAATTAATAGCAGAAATAAATTCATAATTTATTTATTAATAACACGTTAATAAACGAACGAACGAATTGACGAACACTGATTTCCTACTTTTTACCCATCATGGCCCAGCTTTCTATACTGGCCCAGCTTTCTATATTGGACCAGCTTTCTATATGACCTAGCTTTACATGATATTTGCTCAATTTTCCATATTGACCCAGCTTTCCAATATGTGCCCAGCTTTCCAATATGTGCCCAGCTTTCCATATGTGTCCAGCTTTTCATATGGCCCAACTTCCCATATTGACTCAGCTGTCCATATGTGCCCAGCTTTCCCTATGTGCCCAGCTTTCTATACTGGCCCAGCTTTCGATATAGGCCCAGCTTTCTATATGACCTAGCTTTTCAATGATATTTGCTCAACTTTCCTTATTGACCCAGCTTTCCAATATGTGCCCAGCTTTCCATATGTGTCCAGCTTTTCATATGGCCCAACTTCCCATATTGACTCAGCTGTCCATATGTGCCCAGCTTTCCCTATGTGCCCAGCTTTCTATACTGGCCCAGCTTTCGATATAGGCCCAGCTTTCTATATGACCTAGCTTTTCAATGATATTTGCTCAATTGTCCTTATTGACCCAGCTTTCCAATATGTGCCCAGCTTTCCATATATTGGCCAAGCTTTCCATATGGCCCAGATTTCCACATGTGTCCAGCTTTTCAAATGGCCCAACTTTCCATATTGACTGAGCTTTCCATATGTGCCCAGCTTTCCATATGTGTCCAGCTTTCCATATGTGCCCAGTTTTCATATGGCCCAGCTTTCCATATTGCCCCAGTTTTCCATATAGGCCAAGTGTTCCACATTGGCCTAGCTTTCCATATTCTCCTTCATGGGCCTGTTCTCTTCCATGTGTCTATTTCCCTACATTTGCTCATTTTACTAATTAAGCCAAGTTTTCCGACAAATTGACCCTTTCACTTACTACATTCCTTTATTGGTTTCCCACAATGACACAGGGTTTTATCTGTTGGTTTGGATAATAAAAGTGTTTACCTAATTATGAGCTAATAAACTACAGAAACAAGAAAACTGCAAATGAGGAAAACAAATAAATATAATTTCTTTTATGGTTTTACAAAATGTAGCTGCCAGAATATACAAACCTCAAGCTAACATGAAAGTCGATGTATGAAGAAAGCCTGGAAAGTTACCAGCGCGAAAATATTTTTTTTTATCAATTTAGAGAGCTGGAATTTTATGTACAGACTCCTTGGCGAGTGGGCTCTCAATTGTAGATTTGGTTACCATGTGTAATGTGGGTCACAGAGGTCATGACCTAAAAACCTTTATTTTTCTTATAAACAACGTATTACTTGAACTTTCTTAGATATTCAACCTTACTTATTAAATCATTGTCCTGATGAACTACAGAGTCCAAGGCTCTATTTAATTCAAATTTAATTCACCTTTTTATCAAATTTTGTTTCCTAAATCTAATACAGTTTAGATGCATCTGGCCATACTGGTTTATACAAGTTATTGTAAAGTTTATATTTGAGTAATTCTACATTATAAATGGCATTCGTATATATATATATATATATATATATATATAATTATATCAACATTGCACATAGGGTATTAGGACAGGGTTCAATAAAACCCGCACTTTTTCATCCGGGATGGAAATTTTCTATAGTCCTGGTGAGAAGGCACATACCTTATTTAGTTGAAACACTGATGACAGACAGAAATAAGGAGATATGTTATTTATTAGGCTGGGTCTGTAAGTTGACATTCAAACAGTTCTTGTCATGTAGGAACACAATATTTTGCCATCATAGGTGTGAAAGGACATGGAAAATGATTTTGAAACATTCTCGCAAAATAAAATATGTTGTTCGTATATCAAAAGTAATGTCCAATTGCGGCTGTGTGTTTTAGGTTACTTTTTTGACCACATAATTGTTTCCATGGTGTGTTGATTCAATGTCATTACTTGTTGACAGACCCTGTGAGCTCCCAGCGGTCTCAGCTAATAGCCATGCGGAGAGTGATAAACTAAGTATATGCAGGGACCTTATATACAATAGATTTTCTAATGTAACGTCTGTTACAAAATGTACATATAGGCGATAATTCACTTTTCTCGCATAATCCCCTGCGGCGAAAGTTTGCAAACATTGGTGGCGTCTTCATTTTTGTACAATCAAACATATCATACATCTGCGATCGAATTCTGTCTTTCAAATATTAAATGGGCAGATGAAGCAACTCTTGTCATTTCTGATGTAACCAAATAGGATTCTGTATTTCTAGTCTAGAAAGTGTTCGATATATAACAGGGGTTTCGATAAAAATAATCTGAAGGATGTAACCTCTGTGGGAAGATAATGAGATACGAAATTCGAGAGGACATTCCATCGGCACTACAAGCGTGAAAGGCTTTGTTATTGGATTACAGGACAGTCTTGATCAGTCTAAAGATAAATTAGTTGTCACTCTGTTGACATTCGATCAAAAAATTTGTTTCCTTATTTTTTTAGAAATCAAAATTAGTAGACATTTAGCATTTATCTGATTTCACGCTATGCACAAAATGAAAATGGTGGAAAATCCTATATAACTGTCTCTTTATGACTTATCCGCGAAAACCAAGGCCAACCGTACTAATACAAATATGTCTTCACTGGGTTCATCCTTCCCGTCTGTCCGAATTTCAGTTATCTGCAAGGTTCAATTCTCATTGGCACGTTGATAAGTCCAGTGCACAAATCCCATGTTGGTTACACGAACTGCCGGGGACACATGTCAATTTCAAAACCTTGAGATCTAAGATTTGCACGTGGTTCTCGTGCTTGGAAGTCGATCCTGTCGTTGGGTGATTGGTTATGTCAAGCCCGGGCGAGCTTCATGCCGGCATGCTGCACGTGAATTTAAGATAAACACAACAAACCCAAGGGAAATGTAACAGCTGTGGTTCAGCAGGTGACCAAGGATTGTTTTCGATTGGCATATGTTCCATGCATGTTCTCAAAACATTGGAATGTACTAGTTTACATTTAAGACATTCGAAAAAGGGCGGACACAGATAGGGTGACGTTAGGGTTTAGAGAATTTATGAGTAACGTGATTAAAACTTTAGAAAAGAATATGAGTATAGTACAGAACTTTACTCCGTAAAGTATAACCCGCGCCTGTTTCCATCACTGGCTAATTTGAAACCTTGCCGCATTTCCATAAGTTTCCTGTGCTAGCGAATCAGACTCGACTGTGCGGTCCAGGTGCAGCGCGCCGGTATGTTAGTACAGGCAAGTAACGGAAATACGGCAAGACTTAAATTAGCCAGTGATTGAAACTGGCATTATAACTTGCGGAGGCAAATTGAATGCATTATAGAAATAATAGATATATATAGCAAATACATTTTTGAATGAACTTTTCTCGTTGGAGACGAAATGGGGTTTACTTTACATAATTAAGAGATTATGCCTCCAAATCACCTCTGAATAGAAAAACTGTACATGGTATATTCCATGATGTCAATGATATCGCTACAGTTTTCGAACTCCAGCGCTGATCACTATAAATGGCCGTCCCATTGGAAAAGATGGTTTTTCATCCAAGATGAACATTTTGTGACTTATATTGTGAAATAAATTATTTAAAAGAATGAGTTTGACAGTTTTGTTCTTCTGGTGTATATATATACAGATACTAGAGTATGGTACAAGCGGTGTATCCACAATGTCCGCGACGTCAAGCTGAAGTTACGCCAACGGATGTAATGTTCGTTCCTCATGACATCAAAAACATTTATAAATAACAAAAAGGACAAACAGGCGCTTTTCTTTCGAAGTTTCTTTACGGTGTGTACTTTCGATAAAACAACGGATGATATTTTCGTGACGTCATCGATACAGCCACTGTTTCGAATTGCAGGATGTATTGGCCTTGCAAAAAGAGAAAGTGACATAAAGCCACCGTTTGATAATGGTAAAAGACAACAAAAAACAGTTTAGTGACATTTTCCCTGTATCACATTTTCTCATATCACTAACAAATAACGTCATGACGGGGTCAAAGAACCCGGACGTAACAAAATGCACCCGAACCCCGATCTTGGCCACGTTTTATGGCTGTAAATTGACGAGCAACCAGAATCTTTAGTCAACCACAGTTTTTCTCCTTTTTTAAAATGAGTTACAAATGAAATTGTCGCTTTCCTCAAAACGTGACTCTTAGGAAAACCACTTTGTTCATGTTTTACTTCTTCTTCCTGACAAGGATAGCAAATTCCGATTTTCTCCCCTTCATTTCCAATAATCTCCCTTTTCTCTGGGTCACTGTGACCTTGGTGGATTCCTTCCTCTTTGTCATGAACAAGGTAAGCCTCCTCGATTGTCTCCCCTTCTTCAAGAACAATTTGGATCCTTTCGATTTCCGCTTCATTGTGACCCTTATCAGTTATCTCCCTTTGTTCAAGGACGACATAGCTTTCCTCAGTTTCCTCCCCTTCCCTATGGATTAAGCAGTTGTCTTTTATTACATCCCCTTCATTTTTGGCACTGAATCCATCTCCGGTTACCTCCCTTGTTGTAAAATCCATCTGGCTCCGATCAATTATCTGCCCTTCTTTTTGAGCAAGTACGTTTATGAAAGAACATGTTTCTGGTATATAAATGTCGACCCATGTCATGTAAGTTCCAGATTTCGGTGCTT
The DNA here is from genome assembly GCA_936450465.1 of Gibbula magus. Lineage (NCBI taxonomy): Eukaryota > Metazoa > Mollusca > Gastropoda > Trochida > Trochidae > Gibbula > Gibbula magus. Next base: position 80,964,072 of record OW388290.1, on the reverse strand, counting down.
TGAAAGTTCCCTTTTTGACATTATAACCTCCGCCCTCGTTTGTTATAACCTTGTTGAATATAATCGTTTCTCTGTTGTTGACTTCTTTAAGTTCTTCTTTAAACTCAGCCCTAAAGGAAACAGTTGAATTTATGGCAGCTGAAAGGGAAAATACGTTTGATCAGTTGTAATAATTCACCAATGTACCGTAGTTTCTCTATTATACGTTGACAACTTTACCATTACCAGGTACCCAGGTAATTCGCATGATGAAGCTTAGATGGCTTAAAGGCACTGTAACACGCCGAGATTACTTAAATAACGTGATCTCGCGAAAAGGAATATAAGTGTTCCCAATGGCTAAATAACACTTCTCAATTAGTTCTAAAACGAATGTACGTGGTTCGGTTAAGCCATGTCAATCCGTTTTCCTTCGAGTGGCCATTTTAAGGTTTCCACATTTTTGCATGGGCGGGTATGGGGACCCGAACCGTGGGTCGGATTAATATTTTCAGAGTTATGGCCCTTGACTTAGAGCGCTCGGTTTTCCAATTTCAGACTGACAGTACCTGTGTTCTGATATCACACCTCCCATAGCTTTTTATCAATCTTTCTGAATCTTTGCACATGCTTTGGATATACATGGGTTATATTCATATGCTTTCTTGGGACAAGTTGGATTAATATTTAGAGAGTTATGGCCCTTGACTTTGAGTGCTCCGCTTTTTTGTCTGTGGTTTAAACTTTAACTTAGCGTGGCTAAGTTTTTGAAACTTGATATATATGTGGTTCCCCTTACATAAGACCATTGAATAAGATGTAATCATTCATATATTACCCTTAGATTTAAACTGCTTTTTGGAGGATAAGGAACCCGGGGGTTCTTGTGTTCTCGGGGCACTCTTGTTTTTGTGGATACGGCTATTCGGGTCGTATAAGGAGATATTTTATCCTCTAGTGTTACAATATGTTTTGCAAGTCATTCAAGTCTAGAATGTCAAGTGACATATATATGTCATATAACACAGAAGAAACTCAAGTCAGTTCTTCCCACGTTACAATGGAAAACAAGGATTATGTAGGAAGGAATGACACATTTGGTGGTGTAGTAGCCTAATCTCAAATTGCCATGCGATGTTTTATCAAAAAAAAATTATCTTAAGGTCAAGGGATGTTAAGATAAACAGATTATACGTACCAACAATGTCAGTGATATTCAACGAGGGTCGCATGGAACACGTGAGCTTCACATCTTGAGCTTCAACCTTCAGTCTGGCATTCTCATGTTTTGTGGTATTCAATTCTGATGACGTCATCTTCAACATCTGGCATTTTTCTCCCAGATCCCTCCGCAAGGAAATCTGTTCCTCCTGGCTTGCTTTAAGTTCACTTTTCACGTTGACGAGTTCGATCAGGGTTGATCGGAGTTCGGTCTCGAACTCGTAATGTAGAGTGTTAACCTACACCAGTAAATAAGTATTGCTAGAAAATGTTTTGTATAAAAAAAAATTTAATAAGAGTATTTGACTTGATTCTAATTCTTTCAAAGTTTTGTATATTTGAATGTAGACTGAAAAGGTGCAGCTACCCTCAAGCCTTTTAAAAATGAACTAAAAAATAGGTATTTTTTATTTATCATGCTGACAGATGAGGAAACATAACTTTCATCAAAGTGGCTCTTCTACCGATCTTTGTTCATGACACTAGTAACTGATTCTTCTGCTTTTTAATATTTCTAAAATATTGTTTCACTACACAGGTCTCACCATGGCTATCTTTTATACTCTCTTTTAATCAATGGTTGTGTACAATGTTCACAGGGGATTGTATTGTCGAATAATTATTTTGCGATCTGATGCACCAAATACTGGGCTTTGTAACTGGGTCACATTTAGCTGACAGGATATTTAAAGCAATTTTATCATATTTTTTTCAAGCGATTTTGTTTATCATAGGTGCGTTATATAAATATATCAGGTCAACAATACGCTAATATTTCAAGCTTTGAAAAATTATACTTTTTTTACTACCAGATCAATATTGATGTTTAATGGCTTATTTTAAAGAAAAATGTATTGGCTTTGACGTGGTATTTAACATTGAATGATAATATGATAACAACATTCTATATATTATAATTTTAAACGGACATGCATGGGGTGTTCACTTCGTTACTTCACTTTACTTTTTTAAACTATAAGGGCTGGATCGTCCACTTAATATGCTTTCTAATCGTAGTTTTTCAACAATACAAGCATCTATGGAAAATGTTACACAACCATTGACTAAAGAGTAAAAAATATAGCCATGGCGAGACTTGTGTCGTGAAACAAAGAAACATTATTCGTAGAAACACACACAACAAAACCCAGAAGAATCAGTTAAGTTAAGGAGTCAAAGAGTGGAAGAAGAGCCACTTGGATAAAACCCCTGTGCAATTTTCCATAAGTTTGAATGCGTGAATATATGAATGGCAGTTGCAATAACTTCTAGGCTCCCTTGTCTTTCAGTACATGTTCAGAAAGTTACATAATATCTTCAACAATTGTCTTCATCTCTATGATGCATGCATTACCCTAATTGTATGTCTTCTTTGTAACTCAGGGATTCTAGAAATAAAACATGTCAAAAAATTAAAAGACAAAAAGTATTGCTAGAAAATCGTTGAGGCCCGTTCTCCCGATACGATTTGCTAATACGACTTGTAGTATCCAACTTAGTTGCATTGTGAGCATATTATCCTAGATGTATCAACTCATCAACTAAATCAAGTGTTCACGCGTGTACTCGCAGACACTCACTCACCGTTCAGAAACGGGTAGTCATGTTTAATCACTCTGCTGAACACACCTCTGAAAACAATCCAGCAGGGTAAGGGTTAACTATACCTGCTGTTCAAGCATGTTGATGTGCTCCGATAAGCTGTTGAAGTCAGCCCTCCCGCTACGACTCGCCATTGTCATCACAGGGCATTGGACGAAGGGAACAACCAGAAGAAATAGGACGACCATTTTCATTCTGCTCAGTGGTCATCGAAAGGAGTTCTTGATTGAAGATAATGACCACATTTGTTGATAGATAATATACATACTCATATCTAGGTGCGTGTACATATGTCACATGCTTAGATAGTGAGATTATAAATATAATTTTTTAAATTCGTGTTTCAAGAATTAGGTTATTAAAGGGATGTTATTTCTATTCTGTAGATCTTTTCTTCATATTTAAATTCAAGGCCATGAAATTAAGGGGTGAAGTTCAAGGAATATATTCCGATGTGTGTTTTTGTAGTATAAGTGCAGGAATTGCGTCATAAATTGAGAGTCAACTAAACATTTTGTGGAGAGGAAATTCGAAAGAAAGATTCCAATCAATGCATTTTTTTATATTGATTCTGGTTAAAATATTTTCACATCTTAAACATATCGCATCATATTTGTATCAGTGACTTTAACTATGTAGTAAATTACTCAAATTCAATTAAAAGAACATTGTATAGATAATATTGAAATATTTGAATATATTGAATATTTCTGACATATATATATATATATAGATATGTGACTTGTATCTAAATACCAATGAAGTGCATGATATTCTGTCTTTTGTAGATACAAAAAAAGCGATAGTTCCAGACGGAATTATCAATAAGTTCATTAAATGAACCCCGAACTTTTAGCTACTCCCCTCTCGGAAGTATTTAACCTATCACTTACCGAAAATACATTTCCGCAAGTTTGAGAAGCCTCTATAGTCCCAATTCATAAGAAAGGGAGTATTAATGATTGTTCTAATTACAGACCCGTTGCACAAATTATCTGGCGAAGGTGTTTGAAAAATTTATCTTTAAAAATGTCTTCAAATTTTGCAGGGACTGTGACGTACTTTCTAATCTGCAATCAGGTTTTGCATCGGGAGACTGCTTATATGAGTTTATAGCGGGAGCAGTAGATAAAGGTAAAGAGATTAGAGCTGTGTTTTGCTATGTAAGTAAAACATTCGACAGAGTACCACAGGGTTCAGTATTAGGACCGCTCTTGTTTATTGTATATATAATTGATATTGTTGAAGGTAGTAGAATATACGTCTTTTGCGCATGACACATCTTTATACGCGATTATTGATGACCCCATCGAAACTGCTAATGATATAAATGATGATCTGAAGCGAATTGCTGAATGGGCCGAAATTTTATTTTAATGCGAATAAGACAGAGGCTATTCACTTTACCGGTAAAATGCAACCTATGTAAATGCCTGACCTATAACCATTTATAACAACGTCATTGAGGCGGTTCAAAGTCATAATATAAACAGTTGGGTCTTATTTTAAAGCATGACTGTTCTTGAAATGATCAAATTAACGACATCGCCAAAAAGGTTGCACTGAAGGTGAATTGTCTTGGAAGTTTGAAATATCGATTAAACCGTAAAACATGAAAACCATGTATAAACAATATATTCTACATATTTTTGATTATTGCAGTCATATATGGGATAACTGTACAAAACAGCAATCTTGACAAATTTAATCTTGATGCTCTAAGAACCGTGTTTGGTGCGTATGTGTATTTGGTACATACTGATCAAGAGTAATGGCATTTGTTGAAGTTATCTTTAGAAATAGTGTACTATGAGTAGGTACGATTAATTTCTTTAGTTCTTGTATTATTGTTGATTTTTGTAAATTTGCGATCTATTGTTAATTCACCATGACACATTATTTCCTGTATTCTGGGGCAAAATTCAGATAAGCTTGTTTACCAATCCATTTCTTAAATGAAATGAATATGTTTACAACGTGTATAGGTATACAAACTACGACGATGAAAATGTTGATCTGCAAAAACATTCGACATTGGTATTCAAAGTCAAAGTTCTTCGCACATATTGAAAACTGGTCATTCATCTCTGTTGGACAACATATTTGCGCTAAACTTCACCTGTGGTAGAAGATGCTATATAATACGTAGTAAGGATATACTATAAATTCGACGTAGGAGATATTATATCTCCTATGTAGGAGATACAAAACGTAGTTTGACAGAATAATTTTCATTGTGACACTAATAGCTTCCATATATTTAACATAGAAATATAACAAAGAGAAATGCGTATGAAATATATTATTTATTTTTCATTCTTATTTATAGATAAGATTCAACAAAGAAAATGGAAATGTAGAGTCAAAAGTGCTGATTGAATCGAAATAGACAATATATTCATATACACGAATTCTTTTTTAAAGGGACAGTAGCACGTTTTTTGGCTCAAATAAGTTGATGAAATGTTTTTGAAAAATAATGTCACGAATAGTAAAACACCCTTCTCTCTTCAGAAAATGAAGTTGTAAAATGATTATACATGGTTCTGTAAAGCCATGTGAATCGTGTTTGTCATTCAGAATAATAAAATGTGTTCACAATAAAATGGCCGCCATGCAAGTGTTGCTTTATACGCAACACCATTATTACCACTACGGATAATTGGTTTGTGTAATAAGATATTTTACCCTCTAAAGTAAATATAAATGACATAAACTATCTTTATAAATAGGAAATTTGAAAAAATAAAATTTTCAAAAAACGTGCTACTGCCCCTTTAAAAACAAGTTTATATCTCTATCAGACTGCATAGTTCTTTTTAATCAATGTTTTACTACCAAGGCACATTTTACAAATAAAACATCGATTTTCTCATCTCAGAGATACATCTGTGATAATCTCCTGTCTCTACTTATATGAACTCTATATCGTAAGTAAAATGCATGTTAAACGTAGGTAAAAAAAACATTCACCCTATATATAAGTAGACTGTCTACTTTATTGGTAACATGAAGAATTTGTGCTTTGTGGAGAAATGTGAAAACAACCATAAATCATGATAGTTAAAATTAGTACAGTGTTACTGAACGAAACTTTACATTTGTAAAGGTTATGTTGTTGAAAGAGCCCACACAGAAGAAGTGGACTTAGCAAGCAAAAGTATCCCTACTTATCGTAAGATCTGCGTTTTATTAGATGAATATCAAAATGTGCTGTGGTTCCCTTCATGGATTTTGCTAAGGCGCCGTTCCTCAAAAACTTCTGAATACACCAATCAAGTGAAGCCCTATCTCTTAACGTTGGCTTCATTTGGTTAAGAATAACATAAACGACGAAACAAGTCTATGTAATTTCAGTCAAGTCCTTGATTTTCCCAAAATATGACAGACATATGATTCCTGAATGAAATAAAATATGTTTAAACCACATATAATTCCATTTCGAGTCAAGCGAAATTATGATATTTTATGGCGCTTCACCCAACTACTATTGTGTCATATTCGTTCTCTGTTGACGTGTCACTGCTGCGAAATGGCGTGTTGATAAACATCTCTGACTGCCACAATCCAATTTGACTGAGATTCCCCTGAAATTAAAATATGTTGAATAAATTTACGAAACCTTAATAAATATCTCATTTTCAATCCCCATGATAACATATATTTTACCAAAACTTTGGCCACTAAAAAATGTCCAACGCTTCTAACACTACTAAATTAGAGTTTAACAATTAAGTAAATTTAAATGCTTAGATTTTCAATTAAATATTTACTGTAATATGTGTGTAAATGAACGTGTTTCTTTTATCAAACATAATTTAGTATCAATCAAAGCAACAGTCAGAAGTTCATTCAAACGGATTTGCACATATTAAAAATACAACAATAATTAATGAGAATGTCCTAGTTCCTAGGCACGTTTCTTTGATAAAACATAGTTAGCATAAACAGGTTAAAATGTTATGATAAGGCAATGAAAGTTTAAACATGGTTGTTGGGTGGAGCCCTATGAATCATCACTAAATAGAAACATACATTATTCCACAGTTATGCAGGAAATTCGCGATAAATTCATGATGACTTTTCAACCTAAAAAATGTTCTATTTTCCAAGTATAAACGACAGATCATTGTAAGAGGTAATAAAAGAGTGTATTGTGGTAAGTATAAAATCCACAACAAATAAAAATTACATCTCTTGAATGTTGCTTTTGTCATATTTTGAAGTACATGTATACAATAAAATAGATAAATATATATTCCATAACAATATAAAATGACTGCATTTTGCTTTTGGTAATCATGGGTATAGGTTACATTTTACCCATTTCGGTTACGCCAAACTATCTATTAAGTGTCGTTGTTGTCTTGGAAATTGAAATAGATCTTTTGAAATCTTTAATAATATGAGTTGTTTGGAGACTGCAGTGTTAAAAGGAAACAAATTGTTTTTCATGAAATTTTACGAAAATTAGCATATACGTATCTTGGACATCATAAGAAGAAATGATAGACATCTTAAACCAAAACATCAAGTGCAACATTTACTTTCAGATACTATGACACGAAAGAGAACAGATTTTTCAGATAAGTTCACTTTAATTGATAATAAAATATATTTACATTAGTAGGACTATCCCTCTACTTGGGTTTTCCCTGGCCGCCAGTAAAAACACTGTATCGGTAGGCGATGAAAGCTCCCGCAAACAGTAGCATAATGAAGATTATGGCAAGTGGCACTGCTTGCGTTAGATGGTGTATATGTGGAATCGGCATTTTCTTTATCTGAAAGAATGAGATAGACATGGTAAAAAGGAATTACGTAAGTTTCTAGACATCCTGGATTGATCAAATAACATCAACTTACAATCTCATTAAAATCATATATTTGATTCGTTCCCAATGTTAAGCTTTAAAAATACGCATATTAGCCTTGAATACAAAATCGTAATTATGTAACATTGTAAGAATTGTTCTGCATATACAGAAACGTCGATTTAACAATAATTGTTAATTATTGAGGAATAAAGATTTCAAAAATGAATTTAAATGCTTAACTAAAGTAGTTTTGAATGAATGTATTTGTCGAGTTTAAAGGTACATCCATTATGTTGTTGGGGGCCATATATTCCAAACGTTATGAATGGTGTTACTTTATCGAGAAGTACCGACTGTTACCGAAAACTACCATTTTGATGATATTCGACTTAGTATATTGACGATTTGAAGGTAAAAGTGTCGATTTCTGACCGAAAACCGGATAATGCAACGCGTGTGGCGCGCGCCAATGAGTCAAACGTAATTTTGGAATCTTATTTATAACAGACGTAATGACAATTTGGGGTTGATAATCTTCAATAGGTCATATAACTACTGTGCATGTAAATAGGACGTACACTTTTAGTTTCTAAACATGCATAATGATGTTTCTCGATTTTAATTGGAAACTAGTAATTATGATATATTTGGCGATTGGGGATGATTATGCAAGCTGGATGATTATATTTGTACTGTAAACAGAACATATGGTGAGCTGGAACGTATTAAAGCAAAATAAAATTTTATGAAACAAAATGGATGCACCTTTATTCCAAATTATATAAATGGTGTTACTTTATCGAGAAGTACCGACTGTTACCGAAAACTACCATTTTGATGATAGTCGACTTAGTATATTGACGATATAAGTAGTGATTTCTGATCGAAAACCGGACAATGCACCTCGTGTGGCGCGCGCCAATGAGTCAAACGTAATTTTGGAATGTGTTTGGAAAGACAAAATAACAACTTTGGATTGATAAAGTTGAATAAGTCATATAACAACTGTACATGTAAATGGAACGTGCAGTTTCGATTTCTGCACATGCAAAATGATGTTATTATTAAAATGTATTAGGCGATTGAGGAAGAATATGCAAGCTGAGTGACTTTGTATTGTAAACAGCACATATGGTTGGTGAGTTGGAGCGTTTTAAAGAGAAATATTTTTTTTAAAAACACAATGGATGCACCTTTAATTCCACACGCAGAGACTATTAATCTTCATTGGCAAATTCTTATTGTTTGATCTTTATTTCTCTTTAAAGAACCTAATATAGTCCTGTAATAAAAAGAAATAATCGCACAATTATAATACAATACAATTTTTCTTTAAAAATTATATCAAATTTAGCAATATCTTGAAATTATTGCATTTGTATCCTAACTCTTTTATTTTGTTTACAATTCAAGCAACTCTTAACATGATACATGATTTATTTTGGACATCTTACACAAGCGTATTTTTCGGTTTTGTTTTAACCTTCTATGGACCAACTTCCCAATGCAAGGCATAACTCTTGCCAGTCTCCATTACTGGTTGATTTAGGTCTTGCTGAATTTCCTTAAGATATCTGTGCTTGGAAATCCAGGCCCACTATGCATTTCTGGTGCAGCGATTTACTATCTTGGCACAACAAAGCGAGGGAAATACTGCAAGGAGTTATGCCTTGCGTTAGGAAGTTGTATATGGACGTATTTGCATAGAAAACAAGGTAGGCAAAAGATACGATAAAGATATGATAAAGATATGATAAAGATATGATAAAGATACACATGAAATCCAACCTACTCTAGTTAATAAAACATTAAAATATTAAAATTTCAAAGGTTTTTATTTCTTAATAGGCTATCCACCAACGGCGGTACATAGGTATAATGAACATATACATACATATCACGCAATATATCATTCATTGCCTTTACTAAGTTGAATTTGAATGATATCGCAATTTTGTAAAAGCTAAAAGATGTAAAATTACTGATGAGAGAAACTGATAAATTATTCCAAATTGACAAAACTTCTAAGAAATAAAACGCAACGGTTAGACTTCGTAGATATCAATGGCAACCAAATTAGTGTTATTACCATCTACTAGTACTTCCTTCATGTTCTGAAAACAGCCTTACAACAGTTACCATATATATTTTTTCATCGATTTCGGTAGGGGAACATGAAGCTTGTAACATATCAAAAAAAGAAAAAGATTTTAATACCAGAAATGTAGTATTTTAAAGTTTTGAGCAGATTTTCTCATTCTCCACAGACTCCCATGTTAAATTGTACTTCACCCAACTATCTTACAGGCGTCATATCTCGAGAGAAAAAAATCACTACCCCCTATTTTTTAAAGCTGATTTTCCAATCACTTGCCGCATGTTTATTTTTCGCTGCGCATATACATATGATACATGGAATTGAAGACAATTTCTTGCTCTTTACGCTGATGTAAAAAGAAAAAAAAGCGCAACTTCGTTCGGAAGCTATAGCGTGCCAAAGGAAGGTACCCTCGGTACTTTGAGGCAACTTTTTGAGTATCGCGCATATCGGGGCACGTGCCGCAACTTTAGTTTTTCGTGCGCATGTGTAAATTGTATATGGAATCAAAGCCGAATCTTTCCTCTTTACCCCATGTAAGTTTTATGAAATTTGGCCACCCGGTTCAGCATTTATGGGTGTTATTTATGATGCGGTTCTGGCTGAACTTCCAATGAAACTCGCATTCACTTTCTCTGTCTCTTTGATAAAATAAAAAATATTTTATTTGCAATGACATACATTACAATGAAATAACATTACATTTATGTACAAATATAAACACATACATGTATTTACCTGCGGCAGTGCGCAGAACAGCTTTAGGGACCTAACAAGGTCTGTATATAATGATTATATACTGGTAGTCCACACTTCGGCTCTCTTTACTTTCAATTTTCCTCTTCTTCATTCCCTTCTTCATTTGTTTCTTTTTCCGTGGCAGTGATGTAAGCCCTGGAGTAGTCAGTGGCGGGGTGATACAGTTTGAAGCATGGCGCGGCGCACAGAGAAACATTACAATCTGTACATTCATAAGAAGACTCTCTGCCTACTCGTTTTTTCTTCCTTGCCTTCTTCTATCTGTTTTGCGAGGACGGCGCGTTTTGCCTTAGAGCATACCACACACATCCTTGTGACGTTTTTCTTCCTTCCGACAGGCTGAATCTTCGTCGGAAAGTGACGTCCATGAAGACGAATGACACTCTCGTCGCTCGTGCTCGGTCGACCACGGGGACGTCTGCACACTGATGGAACTTGTTCCTTGTCCACAAATGTTACTATATGTTGCGCCAAAGCCTTCCTGTATTCCCGACTTGTTTTTAGAGGTTTATCTTGGCTATATTCTTTATAAACGATATAAGAGTTCAACAAGGCAACGTTTAGAACGTGAAACCAAACCCGTTTCCACCACTTCAGGGTCTTCACTCGGAAGGGCGTGTACGACAACATCTGGTCGGCCCGTTCAACACCTCCCATGTACTTGTTGTACGCTGTTACAATGCGCGGCTTGAGAACTGGTTCCCCTGTTGCCCGGTTCTTCTTCCCTGTTTGTTAAAGTTGTGTATCTTCAACAGTAGACATGAGAAGGACTGATTTTCTATCTTCGTAGCGAAGAAAGAGTAGGTTATGGTTGTGAGAAACTGTCATGTCCCCTTGCTTAGCTTTCTTTTTAGGCTTCTTGACTGAATCAGGAAGTCCCTTTCGATTTGCTCTCAACGTCCCCGTGGCACCGATTCCCCGCTCCCACAAGTTTATGTACAGATTTGTGGACGAATAATAGTTGTCCATAAAGATGTGATGCCCCTGTCCAACGTACTAGTCGTTCACCAAGTCCATGACTACATCATAAGTTTTGCCACCTTCAGAAACCGGTTCATTCGTTTTTCCAGTGTAGAGTTTGAACTTGCAAACGTATCCGTTGTGCGAGTCACACAACATGAAAGCCTTTATCCCATACTTCTTAGGCTTGTCGGGAAGATAAACTTTGAAAGATAAGTTACCTTTCCAGGGCACCATACAGTGTCAAGTTGCGGACATTTAGAATTAGAACAAGAAGTTGTCACTAAGGTGACATGATCCCCCGCCGAAAAATTAATACTTCAAAATTTAAAAATAATGTCAAGATCAGCAAAATCGACTGTCAAACATGTCGAAAAAGTCAAAGCTCCACTGTGACCTTGAGAAAAATGTCAAGGTCACCAAAATCTAATCAGCCCTTTGTCTTTCCTAGGAGGTTCATTATGTAAAATATGATGGAATTCCGGGGAATGGTTCTTGAGATATACCACTGACAACCTTTACATGAACATTAACATGTCGAAAATTTAAAATTCCACCGTGATCTTGAGAATAATGTCAAGGTCATCAAAATATAATCAGTCCTTTTGCTTTGTGTAAGATATGATGAAATTCCGGTGAATGGTTCTTGAAATATTCTGCTGACAACCTTTACATGTACATTAACATGTCGAAAAAATTCAAAGTTCCGCTGTGACCTTGGAAATAATGTCAAGGTCACCAAAATCTAATCAGCCCGTCGTCTTTCCTTGGAGAAGCTATGTGTAAAATATGAAGAGAATCCAGCGAATGGTTATTGAGATATCCCGCTGACAAGGGTAAAATGACAAAGTCTCGTTGTGACCTTGAAATGAAGGTCAAGGTCACAAACCTCTGTAGGAACATTACTCTTCCTATGATGAACCCATATGCAAAATATGAAAAGAATCCAGAGAATAGTATTTTAGTTATTCCACTTCGTACGGACATACGGAAGGACGCATCCCCCACTTCGCACTAAACGCGCGGCGGGGGATAATTATGAAAAAATGTATGTCTCCGACAAAATATTCTCAAAGGTTTATGAATTGACATTTGGAAGGGTGAAGAACACACAAAGCCACAACATACACAGATTACACATCACATCACATCACATCACATCACATCACATCACATCACACACATCACATCACATCACATCACATCACATCACATCACATCACATCACCTAGTACTATAAAACTTACTTCTTGCAATGTAATTTATAATGACAACAAAACACAGAAACATCATTAAAATTTTATAAAATATTTACATGAGTTTGCCAGTAAGGGGAATTCTCACTCAAGAAAGCCTACCCCTTTCCCGAGCCTCGGTCAACCCACATCATGTGGACCAACTGCACTGTAAGATGTGAAGTTAGCGGCAGAAAGAGCAATAGAAAGTACACGACCAAGCATTGATCTCTCCCAAGCATTGGAACCATAACTGGTAGCGTTCTCTGAGCCTCAGAAATACAGTTATGGCTACTTTAGCGGAATGGGAATGTAAATAAAACATTTGATTGTTAAATATGAAATGAAGGGGATCATCTTTGTTGAATGAATGCCACAATGGAAGTTATATGAATTATTAAAGAAATATGAGTAAAACTGAGAATACCCAAAAACGGCATAGATAACAATCCTAGCTAAGAAGTGTTGCAACTTCAATATAAAACCAACTCGCGTAGTCAATTTTTTACTTTTATTTTTCAATATAGTTACCCTTCACCTCAATACACTTATTCCATTTCTCTTTAAGACTTTTGATGCAGCTTTTGTAGAAGTCTTCCGTTTGCTCCCCTAACCACGCCTCTGTGGCAGCTTTGACGTCTTTGTCATCCCGGAAGTGCCTTCCACGTAGGGCGGATTTCAGGTTTCTGAACAGGAAGTAGTCACTGGGGGCTAGGTCTGGGCTGTAGGGTGGGTGATTAAGCTGTTCGAATCCACAATCACGTATAGCGGCCTGTGCAATTCTTGACTTGTGGACTGGAGCGTTGTCATGCAGAATCAGAACACCACGTGTCAACATTCCATGGCGTTTCTGTCGAATTGTCTTTCGCAATTCTTGCATTAGGTTGGCATAATATTGACCATTCATTGTAGTTTTGGTTGGCAAGTAATCAATTAATAATATGCCTTTTGCATCCCAAAAGATTGTCGCCATAACCTTGCCAGCTGATGGTTGAGTGCGAAACTTCAGGGGAGGCGGTGAACTCGGGTGCTTCCATTGCTTGGATTCCAGTTTTGTTTCCGGGTCCCAGTGGTGGATCCAGGTTTCGTCACCTGTCACCAGACGAGACAAAAACCTGGCTTCATCCGCATTAAACCGATCCAGGAGCTCCATGCAACTTTCGGTTCTTTTCTATGGATCTTGTGCGGTGAGGTTTCTGGGTACCCATCTTGCAGATACCTTGGACATACGAAGATTGTTATGAATTATTTTTTCAACACTTCCAACTGATATCTGGAATTCCAAAGACAGTTCAGAAACTTTAACACGGCGGTCAGCTAAAATTCGTCTTTCGATAGCGGCAATAACTTCCGGTCGGGTGACTTCAGATGGCCTGCCTGACTGTGGGTCATCGTCTAGGGACTCCTTGTTACGACGTAAGTTGTAATAAACGCGGTAAGATGTAATAACTGCGGTAAATTGTAATAAAAATGCGGTAAGATGTAATACTGCGGTAAATTGTAATAAAAACGCGGTAAAATGTAATAAAGTTTACTGCGGTAAATTGTAATAGGGGGTGCGGTAAAATGTTTCGATGAAAGGTGCGGTAAATTGTAATACGATGTGCGGTAAATTATAATATTTTCTTTTATAGAAGTTGATGTTGATGAAAGTAAAATTCACCAATCAAAATGTCCGTCTGACAATTCGTCCGTCTGATTTTGTTTCACTAACAGCTCTGATACTAAATGATGATATGTTTCTAAACTTTACAAATTTAATCACTATGATTTGCAGATGTGCTGTTTGTTTGTTTCGGTTTGTCTTATTTGCATAATTAAGTATATTTGCTAAGAATGATAGGCTATCTATGACATGTGATTTGCATGTTCGAATCCCAGATTTATCGCTTCGTTTCGACAAAATACGCATACAATTCACAAGTGTTCTTTTCATCGTTAGTATTACAGAAACAAGATTTTACAGTGACTAAATACGCTCATGATCTTGTACACACGATAATTTGTATGGGTAAGCGCATTAGTTTGGACGAGTGCGCATCGTATCATGTGGCGGCAAAGAAATCATTATTGGAAAATATTCTGAATGTGAGAATCATAGCAGGGAGCGAAGCCCAAGAGTTTTGTGTTTCTGTAATGTTTAATGTTTTATTCTACAATAAAATACAATAACAAGTCTTCTATTTCTATTTGATATAACCTTCAACAATTACTCGCATTTATAAAAAAAAAAAGCACTTTAAAAGTTGTTAGTATAAGTTATATTTTGTCATAAACTTCACTTGCTAAACGACGCAAAGCTATTATAACCGATATATAACGTAATTCCTAAGCGATGTGATTTTACCGAAATGACATCAAAAGTCAACCGCATGTTATATCGTTAAATAAGTCACGCTGTCGTGGGTATCTTATATTAGCAGTTACATGATGAATGTGTCTTACCTACATACTTTATGATAATACATATAACATTGCACCGTTCAATGTATTTTTCAAAATCTGCGTTTTACGATTAAAGTTTCATAATTTTACCACTTTAGATGGTAAAACTTCTCACTACACAAACCAGTTATCCGTAGTCGCAGACAATTATGTTGCGGTTATAATGAAAACTACTGGCGGCCATTTTAATGTCAACAACTTGAAATGGCCGAAAAATACAGAACTGAATTCCAATAGTTTTAAAAAGCCTGTGGAGAAGTTTTCAGACTTTAATAATTTATAAGAAGAGTGTTTTTCAATTGGCGACATTATTTTAAAAATTCATGACATGAACTTATTTTAGCAAATATCTATATGCTATTTCCACAGTTTAAAGGGTAGCACATGTTTTTCTCTGAAATAAATCAATGTCATGAACTTGACAAATAATGTCGCCATTCGAAAAACACCATTTTTCTTCGCAATATTAAAGTTAAAAAACATGTGCACATCTTTTTTAAAGCTATGGGAATCATTTTGTACTTGGCGGCCAGTCAAAGGTGTTCACCTTGAAAAGTCCGCCAGTGGTTTTCATTATGACCACTACACAAATTTCTGCGACTACGGAGAGATGGTTCATGTAATGAGAACTATTACCCTCTAAAGTAATTATAAATTGCATAAATTTGTAATATAAATGGTAAAAAGGAAAGAATAAAATTGGCAAAAAACATGCTACAGCTCCTTTAAGCAAAATATTGACCAAACATGTGTGCCAATAACAGTTTTACACAATAACCTCAAGAAAAATAGAAAATATTTGAACGACGGCGCTAGTTTTCTAAATGAATTAACATTTGAATTCAACACACACACAGGCACACACGCACACATGTAAACGTCTCCCAATTGACGCATTTCCACCCTGGGATGTTGTGCAATGATACTAGCCATCATGACATAAGTGAAATCATTTTGAAAATGACATTAAACCCTAATAATAACACACATACGCACGCACAAACACGCACACACACACACATACACAAATAATTATTTATGTTTTAAAATGTCTATCGAGAGTTTGGCTTGCCAGAATAGAGCAAAGGTACTAGCAGAAAATAATTTCAACTTCAAAAGTTTCCGCTATCAATTAGGTATGGAATTAAATTATTTTAAGCGTTGCATGTAACATAATTTTTTTTCTCATATCAACTGTAAAGTCATATACCCTAGGCTCATTTTGTTGGAATGGTAACACTTCATGACACCGGAAGTTACGAACATGTTACATGGAACCTTATACTTTAACAGTTCAAGACAATATGATTACCGTTACATAAAAATTCAAAAACTTGCAAAATGTAAATCTGTGGGTATGAATATGAATACAGTTTAATGAAGTGAAACATATGATAGTTTCAGCGATTCTGTAAAACAATGGAATATATATTCTTCCATTATACACATAAAGTCACTGTTTCGTTTCCATAGAAACTCAAACAAACACAAGAGTCATCAGAAGATAAAATATCCAGCTGCTATTAGAGGCCCGAGCCTTATTGGAGACCTGGCTCTCATTCACCTTTGGGTACCCCCCGGCTGCTATTAGAGGCCCGGCTATTATTCACCTTTGGGTACCTCCCAGCTGCTATTAGAGACCTGGCCCTTATTGGAGACCTGGCTCTTATTCACCTTTGGGTACCCCCCGGCTGCTATTAGAGGCCCGGCTCTTATTCACCTTTGGGTACCCCCAGGCCCCTATTAGAGGCCCGGCTCTTATTCACTTTTTGGCCCGGCCCGGCCCTTATTGGAGACCTGGCTCTTATTCATCTTATGGTACCCCCCGGCCCTTATTGGAGACCTGGCTCTTATTCACCTTTGGGTACCCCCCAGCTGCTATTAGAGGCCCGAGCCTTATTGGAGACCTGGCTCTTATTCACCTTTGGGTACCCCCGGTCCCTATTAGAGGTTCGGCCCTTATTGGAGACCTGGCTCTTATTCACCTTTGGGTACCCCCCGGCTGCTATAAGAGGCCCGGCCCTTATTCACTTTTGGGTACCCCCGGCCCCTATTAGAGGTTCGGCCCTTATTGGAGACCTGGCTCTTATTCACCTTTGGGTACCCCCCGGCCGCTATTAGAGGCCCGGCCCTTATTGGAGACCTGGCTCTTATTCACCTTTGGGTACCCCCCGGCTGCTATTAGAGGCCCGGCCCTTATTGGAGACCTGGCTCTTATTCATCTTTTGGTACCCCCCGATCCTTATTGGAGACCTGGCTCTTATTCACCTTTGGGTACCCCCCAGCTGCTATTAGAGGCCCGGCTCTTATTCACTTTTGGGTACCCCCGGCCCCTATTAGAGGTTCGGCCCTTATTGGAGACCTGGCTCTTATTCACCTTTGGGTACCCCCGCTGCTATTAGAGGCCCGGCCCTTATTGGAGACCTGGCTCTTATTCATCTTATGGTACCCCCCGGCCCTTATTGGAGACCTGGCTCTTATTCACCTTTGGGTACCCCCCAGCTGCTATTAGAGGCCCGAGCCTTATTGGAGACCTGGCTCTTATTCACCTTTGGGTACCCCCCGGCTGCTATTAGAGGCCCGGCCCTTATTCACTTTTGGGTACCCCCGGCCCCTATTAGAGGTTCGGCCCTTATTGGAGACCTGGCTCTTATTCACCTTTGGGTACCCCCGGCCCCTATTAGAGGTTCGGCCCTTATTGGAGACCTGGCTCTTATTCAGCTTTGGGTACCCCCCGGCTGCTATTAGAGGCCCGGCCCTTATTCACTTTTGGGTACCCCCGGCCCCTATTAGAGGTTCGGCCCTTATTGGAGACCTGGCTCTTATTCACCTTTGGGTCCCCCCCGATCCTTATTGGAGACCTGGCTCTTATTCACCTTTGGGTACCCCCCAGCTGCTATTAGAGGCCCGGCCCTTATTGGAGACCTGGCTCTTATTCATCTTATCGTACCCCCCGGCCCTTATTGGAGACCTGGCTCTTATTCACCTTTGGGTACCCCCCAGCTGCTATTAGAGGCCCGAGCCTTATTGGAGACCTCTTATTCACCTTTGGGTACTCCCCGGCTGCTATTAGAGGCCCGGCTATTATTCACCTTTTGGTACCCCCCAGCTGCTATTAGAGGCCCGGCCATTATTGGAGACCTGGCTCTTATTCACCTTTGGGTACCCCCCGGCTGCTATTAGAGGCTCGGCTCTTATTCACCTTTGGGTACCCCCAGGCCCCTATTAGAGGCCCGGCTCTTATTCACTTTTTTGGAAACTCCCCGGCCCCTATTAGAGGCCCGGCCCTTATTGGAGACCTTGCTTTTATTCACCTTTCGGTACCCCCCGGCTGCTATGAGGCATGGCTCCTATTAGAGGAAATGCGGTACATACAATGTAAGCATTACTGAATTTAGAAAATTTACATCCAGCCATAATTTGGCTTATGAGACACAAAACAATAAAACATTTGATATATCATAAACATACAATTTAAAAAAGAGAGAGGTTGTAAGTGTTTGGTTTTTATTTTACACATGATTAGAATATTTTTCCCATTAAAACATCTAAAAATGATTTTCAGATAGTTTACTCTTTTTTGATAAAATAACATCACCTGTCACTGGTATAAAAAGACGAACAATTGAACACTTTCAATTTAATTCCAAGTTTATTGTTATTAATTTATTAAATTGTCATATTTAAATAATATTACATACCACCATCATTCTGTCTGTGCTCCAGAAGTAGATTATTCTATGTAATATTCCCCTCCTGAAAATATTAAAGTAAATATGTAATAAATAATATGATAAAGAAAATATTTAGTTTTTATCTAATTTCTACATATGTCATTTAACAGGTAAATATTGACAAACATTTTCCCACAAACATTCGTCTTCTTATAAATTTTAGTTTACAATTCTGGAATAATGAAGCACCACTTTAGCTCATATACACTTAAACATTATTCTTTTAATGATGAATATTAATATTTTATCATTCAACGTTCCATTTCTCACAATGAGGGTTTGGCAACTTAACCACATTCAGCATTGTCGAAAACAAGAGTCAACAATTAATTATTTACAGGGAATAGTTCTAAAACCATAATTTTGGGACCCTCTGTAATAAACGTAGATAACAGGTAAAAAGAAGTTATTAACACTTTTCAGTTTTTATAAACATTAATATTAATTTGTTGTATTCTGATTGTTCAATACCAAAGCATATGAAACATTGTGTGCCTTTGTTTAACAGCACCTGGAGTTATGATACCTCTAAGTTGGGCACTAAGAACGGTTTTGCATTAGTTGATTCAGTAGCCAAGTGTTAATGTCAAAGTGATGTATATGAATGGTTACACTTACCTGTAGGGGTGTAACGATACATCGAACTATCGATGCATCGCAATAGTTGGCTTGGCAATAGTACTATATCGATAGTATATACAAAAACACTATCGCTATCGCAATAGTAAGGTTAACTATCGATACTATCGAAACTATTAAATTTCCCTTAATTATGAATGATTTGCACAAGCCTCACTGCATTTGATTTAAGATTTTTCATTTTAGAATGTCAAAAGGGAATAACTAGAGATTGGAAATAGCAAAATGACAAAAAGTCTTTTCATTTATAATTTCTTTACTGATTTTGGTTCCATAGTCCTTGCATCAATTAAACATTTCTACTAAAACCTATAAGAAATCTGATTATTGCGTATTTGTACAAAAAACACTATCGCAATAGTTATTTCAATAGTGAGTTACAATAGTCTATCGCTATCGCAATAGTAACAATAAAAATGTGAAGGTCACATGATATGGTGCAGTACTCAGATCAGAAATGCAGCGAGTGTTACGTTCGATCTGATTCAAATGAGATTTGGAGTTTACAATATTCGCTCAAAGGGCAATATTTTTTTACCCCCGGGAAGGGAGAGATAAAGTAATGCTAAGTAAGATACAGTGTATGTTTCTATACATACGTATGTTGACATCAATTGGTTCATTCATGAGAACAAGAGGGGAACACGTCACATCTCTTCCAGGGACGTTAGTTTTCATGTATGACTCGTATTCTCCATACTGGAGGAAATGTTGGGATAGATTCTTCTCACTGAAAGGGTAAAAAACATGTTCTAAGATTCATTCTAGATTCTCAAGTTAAGCTGTGCTCCACAATATATAAAGACTTGATTGCATAACAGTGATACAGGGAGTTGCAGAATTATTTCCTTACTTAAAAGGAGGGTTCTATTGGGGTATTGTTGGTGGAAATGAAATTCGAGAGGATATTCCCGTTTACACATATATGCTATTATAATGATTGAAACACGGTCAAATTGAAAGATATTAATGAAGTTAATACTTTGATGGCTTTACATTTCACAACTTGATAAAGACCAGCACACATTTGATGAAAAATAAAAACAATAAAAACTGAAGCCATTCATCACCACTGCGACTGGGGAAAACGTCGCTACGGCCTAACAGCATATTTTTTATTAGTTGTATTACATGTTATGTGTTACTATGTCAATATTCAATCAGTGTTTGTGTTTTATTATTGTAAAGAATTAAAATTGGGTTAAATATAGCGAGTTTTCATTTCACGAAATGTCAAGAAACCAAGATGGCGGATGCTGCCGATAAATTGGTGATAGAACTTTCCCTTTAAGCCTCAACATCTTCACAACGTCACGGGCGTAACAAAAAAAGCACCTCTCTCCGCCCTTGACTTCAACCCGAGCATTTTCTGTGCGAAAATATTATCGTACTGCAGGTTAATCGGATAGGCCAACCACAAGATGTCGCAGTTGTACCGATATGATCCTACCTACTAAACGGAGACAAGCCTTTTCTAAATCTTTCCAAGTATTTAGTCAACTTTTTCAAGTCCTCTGCTTCAATTCCAATCACAATGAGTTGTATATCCTATATCTGTATCAAGCGTCGCCATTTTGAATTGGTACCAAATGTAAACAGCGATTTCATTGGCTGTATGTAAGCAGTTGGTAAGGGGAGTAAATCGTGATCACTATAGATGTTGCTGCTTCATTTCATGGCTTCTGCGATTGTTGAAGGCAAGGGAAAAAATAGAACTATGGGCTCTGTAACTTATCAGGGTTTATATTGTTTGATGTTGAAGACTGAAATAAATTGTTCTCGATATAATGCAGAACTCCTAGCCCTGAAAAATTGCAGTCTTGAAATTGTCTGTGCATAACAAAAACATGACTCGAATCTAAATTTTGATAAAATGGTGTGTCCAGGTATCACAATTCCTGCAAAGATATTAAAGAAAAGGTGATCCTCCCTATTAAAATAGAATAAACATTTTCCCGAAATCATCAAACAAAATGGTAACAAATTTTGAGAGAAACAATACAAATCCCTTCTCAACACAACTTTTCAGCTCTCTAGACCTTTTGGAACTGAAGAAGAAGATGAAAATAGGTTTTTAAGGTTGTGACCACTGTGACCCTATTTGGGGTCACAGGGTCACGAAATCTACAGTTTAGAATCCTCATTGGCCAAGGAGTCTGTACACCAAATTTTAGCTCCCTAGAACAAGTGGTTCTGGAGAAAGAGACGAAAATGCGAAAAGTTTACAGACAGACGGACGGACGGACTATGCTTACCTACAACTTATGTGGCGGTTTCATGTTGGTGTTGTTGAACGCTGGTTGAATTTGAAGTCTGACCGGCCATCTGGTGTCCACTAGGATGGAGCAGTTGGTGGCCGGTTCGATGGTCACCTCAGGAATGAGGTCACACTGTAATAGTTATAACAATTGGTCAAAGAAAGTTATTATACCTCTATTCAATTTGTAAGAATATCAATGGCCAGTTCACACCAAGTGATCGAAAAATATTTTTGTACATTGACTCCCGATTCCAGTGATGAGGTCAGTTTTGTGACAGAAATTTCTGTCACTGACCTGAGATATTGACTCTTCACGTGATTTGTCACAAGACTATTTGTTTTTACATTTGCTTTCAAGATGGCGTCAGCTGACGGGTTCCCTGATTTGACAAATAAACAAATACATACTATAGCCTGAAGCAAAAAACTAATTTCGCTATAATAAAACACAAAGACTCTCGGACCTGACTCCCTCTGCAGTCTGACCACCTCGGGAGTCAAGGTCTCGAGTCCTTGTATTTCACATGACCTCACTGTGAGTGATTAAGTGTATATTGTATCATTAGCTGTAAGTTACCAACTTCCCAATGCAAGGCATAACTCTTGCCAGTCTCAATTACTGGCTGATTTAGGCCTTGCAGTATTTCCTTACAAAATTTGTGCTTAGAAATCCAGGCCCGCTTTGCATTTCTGGTGCAGCAATTCACTATCTAGGCACAACAAAGCGAGGGAAATACCGCAAGGCTTACATCAGCCAGTAATGCAGACTGGCAAGAGTTATGCCTTGCGTTTGGAAGTTGGTAAGTTACTGAATCAAGTCATATCAAACCATTCTGAGTGGCGGATTTATAGGAATAGCAACTCTTTGATATTTTTATCATTTAAACTTTAATGTAGAGTTGATTTCTGTCAAAATGATCAAATAAAAAAACATTCAAGTGATAACAGCAGTGTATTAAATAAGCTTGAAAAGTAGCCAGCCAAACAGTGTTATGTTATATTAAAAGAAGAAATTAAAGAAAATTCTCCAAAAAAGTTACCAACCTGAACCAAAATTTCTGGATTCAGCAGTGGCGTATTTAAAGTGACGCTTCAGGGTTTTTTCTACTCCTATGTTTCGGATGGATGAAGTCAAAATGATGAAGGGGTTCAAAAGACCCCTGAAGCGTTCCATTAAAAATGCTAACTTCCGCAACAGTTGTTAACTCTTTCACCACTGGCCAACCACAGCACGGAATGCCAGGCGCACTAGCTAACCAGAGACTATGACGTTGTGTACCCTGAGCTCCCAGACAGACGTCAAAATGATTTGTACTTAGTTTTGTCTTTGCTGTTTTCAAAAGCTTTTTTGTGTAAAATATTGCCATGCTGCATACCATGTTCAAGCTAAGATAATTCTCAATAAATCTGGAACTTATTTCAATTTGATTGATTAACTATTTTTATGATTTAAGGTAACAAAGACGAAAAACTGGGGAAAAAGAATAAATTACGAATTTATGTGATTATTAAACCAAATAAAATATTTAAGGAGAGATGGGACGATGAAACAAAATATTTTAGAATTCGTTTATTTTTTCAAAATAGCAGGTTTATTGTGTCTTTTATCCAAAAATGTAAGAAAATTTGGGGGTCACCGAACGATTTAAAGAGTTATCGGCATTAATAATAATACTCCCGTCGGCAAATTACGCCATTTTTGACTGATTTGATGTATTTAGATGAAGCGCTCGCTTTCAATGAATAAGGTCAGAATCCTTTCAAATACATTTCAGTTACATACGGGGATGCATAGCAAGTCTATATTTTGAAAATTAATGACACAGGAAAGAGAAACAAAATTAAATTAAGCACTTTTTAATTAAAAACGGCATTTTCCCCATCGTTTTTCGCATATTGACCAGGATTTCTCACTGACACACATATTTTAGATATTGTTAAAAATGAAATATAATGTGCACATTTGAATAAACAAACGAATTCAGAAATAAAAATAGGGGGTCACCGGAGGTTTTTCATCACTTTAACGTCATTTTTTAAATTACCTTCATAAACGAAAAAAAACCTAACGTCATGCGATTTTGAAGGTTTCAAGTGTAACTTTGACGGCCTACCGTGTAATCATTATTGAACATACTATCAATCTAGGAGTGCATGATAGAAGAATAACTATCAGTTGATTATAGCAGGCGATTTAAATTCGTCAGTAACTAAACATGCGTATGTTATTCGAATAACACACACAGTAACATATTTACCGCGAATATAGGTGACGATAACGTTATGCGGCATGTCGTAAAATGGCCCCCCATCCAAGATTCATTGATGGATGGGGGTCATTATTGGAATTAGCCTGAGGCTAAGCATATCAATCTAGCATGTTGCTCCGTGTCCCGTAATTGACGCTATTTAAAGATTTTTCTTACTCACATCACGTGTATCTCACGTGATCCCACCTGCGCACGCACCCGGAAGTGTAGTGCGAGATCATCATTATTTAAAGAATAGGTGATTGTCGCCCCAGAGAAAAGGGATGGGTGCACTTCATTCCCAACCAGGATGGGTAGCTTGATATGCTTAGCCTCAGGCTAATTCCAATAATGACCCCCATCCATCAATGAATCTTGGATGGGGGGCCATTATTTTTCATTAAGCCTTCGGCTTGCGCATATCAATCTAGCATCTTTAAAGAAGACAAAATCACCTTCAAAATACATCGTTTATTTCAAAATGATTCACCACATCATTCAGATCTCTTTTCAGGAATCAAAGCCCGAGGAAGTCACCCCAGGACTGCCTTCGAGAAGGAGTGGGTCTCCACTTCTCTAAAATAATACTTTCTAAAGTTTTTGGCCGACGACCAGTCTGCCGTGTCCAGTACATCTTTCAGGGAACATCCACCCCGTATAGCTGCTGAGGCCACAGCCCCTCTAAAGGAGTGTGCCTTGAATAATTCCGTGTTCACACCACTCAGGGATAACACCTGCTTCAACCATCGAGCCACAGTACTCGTAGTAACAGGAAGAAATGTTTTATAAGAAATTATTAATTGCTGGGAGGATCTCAGATCCTTAGTGACCTCCAGATAGTGAAGCAAAGTATGCATAACACAAAGTGGCTCCTTGTGATAATGCTTATAACACACCTTATAAGATCTCCCTTGTCTGGACGTCTTAAGAAAATCAGTAAAACAAAAGTCTACTTGTTCTGCACTCCTATGCATATTCTCAATGTTCAGTGCACACACAGTCTGAGCTCTGGGTGCGATCGCAAGAGCGATGAGAGCAAATAACCTAAATGATAACATTTTTAGTGATAAAGAATGTAATGGAAACAACGTTTTTAGAAAATTTAACACCATTGATACATCCCATGTAAACGCATATCTCGGTCTAGATGGAGCCTCATTCTGAATCCCTTTCATGAAACGAGGTAGAAACATAAGATTCAAACACCACTTATTCCCTAACAGTTTAAGGGTCTCGATGAGCGTAGCTTTATAGGTGTTGATAGTACTCGAGGCTCTTCCCTCTTTGTGAAGATAAAACAAAAAGTTCATAACGACAATCTCAGTCGTCTTAACGGGATTTTCACCCCGTCCAATACACCAAATAACCCACTTTCTCCATGCGAGGTCATACTGCTTGCAACTCCCAGCCCTCCAGGAGGCGATGATAACGTCCGTAACTCGTGCAGGAAGTCCCTGCATAGAGCATTGTCTCCTGATACAACTGTCGCGGTCAGTTGCAAAGACGACATCATTGGGTGCTCTCGTCCACTGTGGGCGAGGTTCAGCAGATCCCTGTGTCTGGGGAGCCTGATAGGAATAGAAACGAGATAATATATTAGCTCGGAAAACCAGACCTGTGTTGGCCATAATGGTACAATCAAAATAGCCTTCTTAACTCTATCCTCTTTAAGCTTATTCAAAACTCGAGGGATGAGTTGAAATGGGGGGAAAATGTAAGGCAATAGCCCCATCCACGAAAAAGAGAAGGCGTCAGCCGCTAGATACCCAGGTTCAGGGTACCAAGAGACAAAACACTCTAATTGCCTATTCAGTCTTAGACAGGGATCACCCTGAAGCAGAGTGTCAAAGGGAGAATAATCTCCCCTTTGCCTTACACAATGGGATTTTCAGATAAAGTAATGAGATATTTCTAAATAATAACAATCATTTTACATTTTTGTAATGGGATTTTCTCCCATCGTCAGTATTTATTATGGGATATCTTGGTACATCAATGAGTAAAATCCCCAAATCCCTGCCTAAAGTGATCCCTGAGTCTAGAAGCAAATAAATCTACCGGTATGTCTGGTAGGAATGTCATGTTACAAATCCTCTTAAAAATTTGTGGTTTCAACATCCATTCTGTAGAGTCTGAAAAGTTCCTAGACAGATAATCTGCTTCTACATTCTGATATCCTGGGATATATTGAGCTGATAAATAAATATTCCTATTTATGCACCAATCCCAAATATCCTTTGCCAGATCATACATTTTCCTACATACCATTCCTCCCATATTTGATACATAGGCACAGGCAACCTGGCTATCCGACTGGATT
Organism: Gibbula magus; assembly: GCA_936450465.1. Classification (NCBI taxonomy): domain Eukaryota; kingdom Metazoa; phylum Mollusca; class Gastropoda; order Trochida; family Trochidae; genus Gibbula; species Gibbula magus. The sequence goes on along the minus strand of OW388290.1, from coordinate 80,937,754 downwards.
AAGACATGCAGATCTGAACAACCAGAATATATTGCTCTAAGAGCAAAAAATATAGCCAAAAGTTCCAAGAGATTGATATGACAACCCTGCTCAGTCTCCAGACCATCTACCACCTGCCTGCGAGCCAGAAGACACACAAAATGCCCCCCAACCTGACAGGGAAGCGTCAGTCTGCACAACTGAACCTACAGGGGGTGGTCTGACCGTCTTACCATTACACCTGCGTATATTATCACGCCACCAGCACAACTCCACACAGCTCTGATCACTTAGATAAACCTTGTTCTCAAAAGAGCCATCATGGTAGAGACCTAACACTTTGTCCCTTTCAAAGGCCCTATAATGCAAGGGGGCTTCTAGCACCGCATGGAAAGCATTAACTGCGAGTCCAATAAACGATGCCAACACTCTAATCACCACCTGTCTCTTCTCTAACAAGCGTATAGCAGCCTGAATGATTTTCAAAACTTTCTTCTGAGGGAGATAAATTTTAAAGGAAACTGAATCTATGACAAAACCTAGATACTTTATCCTTTGTGACGGTACCAGAACAGATTTTTCATGATTTACGGTAAATCCAACATATTCCAGAGTGGTCGTCAAGTTCTTGTTTGTTGACCACAATTCTCACTTGACTGGTTGAGTACCAAAGAATCATCAATATAGTAAGGGCATCTGATCCCAGACTTTCTTAGATGTGCATAAATTGGTTTCAATATTTTGGTGAACACTCTCGGTGAGGAGCTTAAGCCAAAAGGTAAAGCCACAAAATTATACATCTGTCCCCGCCAAAAGAATTTCAAAAACTTATGATAGTCCTGATGAATGGGGACAGAAAAGTATGCATCTTTAAGATCAACAGAACAGAAAAAATCACCTCTCTGTATAAGGTCAAGAACAATGCCAAAATGTTCTTGTTTAAAATGTTCATAAACCACGAACTGATTGAGATCCCTCACATTAATCACTGGCCTGTATTTACCATTGGCTTTAACAGTAATGAAGATATTGGAGACAAAGTCACCCTCCTCAGGGAAACACCGAGTCACAGCTCCTTTTTCTAAAAGTTCTCGAACCTCATTATCCACAATTCCCTTTTCTAACTCATTAAAATGTATCTCCCTGGGAAGATGGTATTGAACTGGGTATTCAGAAAATTCAATTTTGTATCCCTCTACAGACTCAAGTACCCAAGCATCATTTGTAAATTCCATCCACTCATTTAGACAAGTTTTAATCTTTGCAACATTACTCACCTTGCCTGAGAGTTCTACTGTGTCTCGTTTGGGGCCGTTGCCGTCGTGATGGTAGCAGCGGGGGACATCCCAGGACAACCTCTTCCCCTGGTTCTGCCTCTCATCTGGCCTCTGAATGGCAGGAATCCCCTCCTCGAAGCCTGAGAGTGATATTGACCATACTGTTGTGGGTAGGGAGTGTACCGTCCTCGACGCTGAAACCCGGCTCTACCACGGGAGAAACCCCAAGTGGCATCTCGTGTCACCTTGATCGAAGATTCACATCTTTTCATCTCCCTGGCAATATCGTCCCCGAACAACTGGGTGGTAATAGGAGTGTTCATAGAGCATAGCTTAGCATACGTCCTCTTGATGTGCGGCCGGAGGAGGTAGCGCCTCCTGATACTGAGTGAGAACTGGGCCTGTCCCAGCAACAGTAAGGCATCTTGAAGGCAACTTCTTGTATCCTTCGACAAGTTGGCATCTTCTGCCAGTTTCAAGATTGGCAGCACACCTGCTGTGATCAAGTTTTGAGCCTCCATGACCGTCCTGTCATCTGAGTGGGCCTTTTTATTAACTTCAGCCCAAACTTCCGTGTTCACCAGCGGTGGAGCCAATTTATCACAATTCGATGGGATTTTGTATTTCTTTACAACTTCCTCAGTCGCACATTGAGCAGTAAAGGCCACGTTCAACATCTTGGCCAGACTTTCTCTTACGGGGTCTCCCCTCTCAGGAGCTTTAAGTTTAGGAAGTTCCCATTCATTCGTTTCTTCAAACCAGTCCTGGGCGGAAGGGTCAAGCAAAGTAGGGGACAGTGACGGCACTACGGGTGGCAAGGCCTCTTGCTGGGCACACTGGGGCCAATAAGGATCCATGATTCCGGAATCATCAAAAACCTCCACGGGTTCAGGGTTACTAAGCCCCATCCTGGCCCTAAGGCTGTCAATATCAGATTCAGACAGTTTTGAAATGTCAATAGGACGTTTCTTCTTAGTTTTCCCCTTGGTTTTTTCCATGGTTTTGTCTGGCCTTGTTTTCCCCTTCGACTTTTGTTTACACTTAGATTTGTCAGTGGGTGGGGGAACATCACGCACCCTCAGATGATACTGAGCTTGATTCACCTCGTTGGTCATAAACCCGTCGAACGAGCTGCTAGCCTCGTCTTCTAATGACAAGATGTCTTGATCTGCGTCAGACATGTCTACAACAGAAATTCGAGAATTCAACGAAAAATACCAATAGTCCTCGCCAAAACAAGGCCCGAGGAAATATCGTTTCACTTTTCTCAAAAGGAAAAAGGGTAATGTGTACGCCTACCGGAACATAGTTCACGTTTCCAAACGTAGAAAGTTTCAAAAATGACAAAAACAAAATTCTTTTACTCAAATGTTTCGTGAGAAACTATCCCGGAACCACGTTCTCGGCCACCACATAAGAGAAAATAAAAAGTCAACTGACAGACCACGTGCGAGACCACGTGTAAATATTTACATTAAATAAATACTGGAACTACGTTCTCAGTGCTCGGAAAAATAAGACCATGAACAAATTGCCAGAAAACACGTTCTTGGCCACAGTCGTTACCAAAAAAGCCAAGTAAATCCAAGTAAAATGCTTACCTAACAGCAGGAAAGGAAGCGGAGCGTCTTGTCTACCGGAACGCTGAAGCAAGAATGATGATCTCGCACTACACTTCCGGGTGCGTGCGCAGGTGGGATCACGTGAGATACACGTGATTTGAGTAAGAAAAATCTTTAAATAGCGTCAATTACGGGACACGGAGCAACATGCTAGATTGATATGCGCAAGCCGAAGGCTTAATGAAAAATAATGACCGTTAAAAAGGCGTTAGGGAAAATTTAAGCACTTTCCTTTAGTGTATGGATAAGCGTATGCCCCAAACAACGTAATCCATATATTTTTAGACTTATTCATTACAATAATTTGTTGTCGCAAAATGTTACCGTAAGCGAGTTCGATTTCTGGGTCCCATCTCTCCTTAAATGTCTTGTCTTATTTATTCCCATACCATTGGAAATGTTTATGACTCAAAACATGGAAAAAATAGCTATTATGTAGGTGTTTATCACGATACGAGTGCACAGCCAAAGACGTGAACAAAAATCATGAAAATGTACGGCAAGTATAAGCGTAATTATCTCCCATATTAAATCAAAGAGACTGCCACAAAAATCCAATAACATCCAATATTAAAAAATAAATTAATGAAATTAATAATATGAAAATACAAGAAATTAGCAGGGTAATATTTTGGGGGAAATTATATTTACAATACGATAAATCGTAAGTGGAAAAGCGATTTTGAAAAATTAAATTCACATTTCGCACGGCAACACTTACAGCTATTTTAAAAGATGACAAATATAAATAATGACAATATAATGAATATTAATATTACATGTTGTCAACGTAAGTTAATGAATGTTTATTTATAAAAGTTACAAGAAATAGTCACTCTATTTGACTTCATAGAAATTATTTTCGGAAGTACGGCTCATCGACTCAGATCGCCATTTTGTCATTTACAAATTAAAAACAATGCGATGATTTAGACATCTGCTATCATTTAAAGTTATTAAATACTTTTTAAAATGTCCATAGTCAACTATAAGTACATTAAGTTTATCATACATCAAATAATGTTATCGTATATGTTGGCAAAATACATTAGATCGGCAATAAAATGTGAGGCGAGAAAGCCGTGGGCGGGGCTTAGTGATTGACAATTTGACAGGCATAATGATCGATCGAAACCACGTGGTATTGTTATGAATGTTTCAAGAGAAATTATTGCTTGAAAATCATTTACAAATATTTATTTATTAACAAATTAGTAATCAGGAGTTAAATTCAATTCAATTACGAATACAATATAGTGTTGAATAAAAACAAATACCATAAGCAATGGCATTGTTGACGGCTGACATCGCGCATATTGCACTCGCAGACACTTCGTTTCACTATTCGTTTGTCATAATATTAACACAAAATTCCCGCGAAAAGACCGGAAGAAATAGCAAGAATTATGTCAACTATCGTTTGAAGTCTCGTTTCCGGTAGTCATGTGATTAAAAACTACGAGATCAGGAAGTAGAATTACGATTCTGTCAACAGGCCACAGCCCACAATTAATTTCAAGTAGTTCTATCATCATTGTCTTTCTAATACAGCCAATTCCCTATATCTCGTTGGGCATTCAGCTTTTGCATACTGACTTACCTGCCATAGACCACTTTTCAGTCAAAAATTGAGCATAGGTTTCGTGGCATTTTTGGCCGGTAGCCAGGGTAAACAAATGTGACCTTGCCTTCAAGGTTGGTCCGTGACCCTCGACCTTCAATTTGGGGTCACTTTGCCTGCTCACACCAACACTATAGCAGTAAATCTAAGACCCAGAAAAAATCACACACATACTACAGTATCAGACCTTTCATTTGAACCATCACATGTCACAAAATAATCTTTACAAGTACTAGAAACAGCCCCTACACTAGGGACTACATTGGCTCTGAATTGTTTCCGGGTTAAGGTAAAAGTTAGCGTATGGAATTGTGGGCTATGTCCTATCAGACCACCTATTTTTGTCTAAATTTAATAAAACTTCACAGGTAGTAAGTACATTCAATTACCAATTAGATCACAAAAGCTGAAGTCTCTGGTGCAGACACAAGCAAATCTACAGGGGACTTGCATCAGGCTCTGTCATCTGCTCTCCAAGGCCAGTTCATCTGGTGGATTTTTCATCTGCAGGGTAGCGCAAGTCTTCAAACTCTGAAATGAGACAGGGTATCATCAAAAAGTGACCTTTACCTGCAAATGTTAATCAAATACCTTCAAATAAACAATATTTGACAAAATTAAAGCTGATTTTTTTTTTTTATAATTTTTTAAAATTTTTATCAATTTTAGCCACTATTTTTTTAAATTTTCATAAAATTTCAGTATGAAATTAAAAATTGAAACTGCTAAATTTGATAGTGCTAGAAAGACATTTTATTACTGGCCACAATGAGTCCACTTTTTTATTGAATGCTAATTGGCTGCTGATTGCTACATGCAGTTAAGTGGCACACCTCACACCTGACAGCTGATCAATACGCATAACGGTGTCAAGTAGGTAAACTGTCTTGCCAGCCAATATACATATGCCTGGTGTGATTGGTCAATTCTCCTTACCAACGGAGCTCATTCTCAATAAAAACACAACACTTTTAGAACATTGGAACGGCCGCTCGGCGACACATGGCAGATTTATTTCCGGTGACAAAACATCATCAAACAAACACATAATTCATCCACAATATAATACATCCCAAAAACGTGACACGATCATCATGATGATAGAACTAGCCCGCCACATAAACCAGAGATAACAACTCATGTATATGAGAAAAAACTCTGGAACTGTGCCCTTCCAACGAATGCTATGTTCTTACTAGGAAGTTTATAGAACACAATATGACGTCACAACATGAAAACTGCATTGCTTCAACACAGGACAGCAATGACAACAGTATTCTCAAAGCTCTGCAGCCTATACAAACATTCCAGGTAATGCAACAATCAGTAACATGACACTGTACACCATTCAAAATAAAACGGGTATTATAAAGACTCCACAGCCTGTTGTGAATGACATACTCACATCAAATCAGTATTATAAAGGCTCCACAGCCTGTTGTAAATGACATACTCACATCAAATCAGTATTATAAAGGCTCTACAGCCTAACCATACACGGTAGCTCACTATAGAGCAAAACAACAAAATTGATACAGAACTCACACCTGTCGTCCGAACAATCGAGTACACTCGAAACAGCAAACATTGCTCACTTAGACACCACTGTCTAATCGCACCATCACGGTACATAATCACCACCATCTGAAACACAAAACAAAACATAAGATATTTTTCATATGAAATGCAATAATAGTCTGCGGAACTTTCAATAACATTAAAGTTAACAGTGAGAACTCTGCCGTGTCTAGAGCGAGAGAGACGACATTCGAAAACCCCTCCACTTAAATACCCTACACCACACCACCTAGCGAGCATATTATCTCCCTTGATACACTCGCAAACACCCAGGAGAAAATAGTTCCTGTCTAATTCATTACATTCAACCGAAAGAAACAATATTTCTCCTTACCAACGGAGCTCATTCTCAATAAAAACACAACACTTTTAGAACATTGGAACGGCCGCTCGGCGACACATGGCGAGATTCAAAGAAAGTCATAGGCCTAGAGAAAGTGAAACATTTAAGCGGTTTCGAAGGTCATCTTTGATGTATCCATCTTTGGCATTTTCACTCCTCCATCTGCCATGCCTCTTAAACATCCTATCGGGGACACCATTATTGGCTGCAGCCGAAGCCCCTCCACTTCGTAGACTATGCAAACCATACATCTTGATGTTTGAAACAAACGGTTCGAACGCCTCTATAAAAAAATCTCTCAAGCGAGTGTAAGATAATGGCTGGTCAACCTTTCTTAGTCTATAACCCGAAGATGTCTTCGTTAAACTCCTGAAAATAAATTCACCAGACAAAGGAGCAATTTCCGCAGCTGCCAAGTACTTCTCCAAGCACACGACTGGACACAACTTGGAATGAGTCCTACTAATCACCAGCCATGCGCCGTCCCTATAAACATCCGTCTTGGATTGCTCAATGAAAATCATCATGTGAGTGTCATAAAATACGATATCTTGTCTCGTAATATGGAGAAGTTCAGACGATCTGAGGAAGCCCGAATATGCTATAAGACACATGCATATGACTCTTATAGTACTAAGAGAAGGTGAAGCAAAAACTGAATCATACAATTTCTCCAACAAATCAATAGTTATTGGTTCTTTCTTAGAAACACACCGAGCTAACTTTCTTTTAGCTGCCTCTAAAACATTCTTTACTAGACTATTCTCCGTAGGACTAGATAGACCTACTACAACGTGAGCATAACGAATGCTGTAAAACGCAGTTTGCACCGGGGCAAACGACTCGCTTTTTTGAATTACAGATACAAGATATATCGCACAATGCAAAGGAGACATAGGCAATTTAGTGGACATATTACAAGACTCAGCCCACCGCTTCCATGCTGCAATACCATAACGGTACTTCCGCGCAGTAGAATCTGCTCGACAGTGAGACAACAGCTCTGGCAAATCATCAGCTAATCTCCTCACATCACCTGGCAACACCTCCAACTCATCACCATAGGCACTTGACAATAAATCTGTAAACAGAAACATGAAATCAGATAATGCTGAAATCAACAAACAGAGCCAACATATTGAAATCCAAATCATGCTCTCCAAAAAGGCCCCCTTTTATCCTAGACGCAACATACGCTTGTTTAGATCTGGATAAGTACATCACATCCTTCACTTGGGGAATAAACTCACAATTCAGAGTAATAAGGGGCCAAAAACACGCTGAGTGCCACTCTGGCACGATGAGTGTACCCTTGGCACGACACTCTGCCAGATGCCTGAGACACCTTGGGATCAGACACACAGGCGGAACCAGCCAATTAACTACACCGCCCCAGTTAACGGTGAAACAATCAACAGCATCACATCCCGGGTTATAAAACCTGGAATTAAAGCAAGGAAGCTTGGTGTTATAATACGACGCAAATCTGTCAACACGATGGGGTCCCCATTTAGCATCTAATTGCTTGAAAATATAGTTTGGAATCGACCAATCATCATAGTCAACAATTTTACTCAGCATATCTGCTGTCTCATTATCTGAACGAGGTATCCACTGCATATGTAAGGCTACATTGTGAGAGGAACATAACTGGAAGATATCCAACACGACTGCCTGAAGATGAGGTTTCATGCTCCCTTTCTCAACTACTGACGTGACGTTTTTGTTATCTGTAAGCCACAAAACTCTGTGAGCAGACAAACGAGGGATAAAACTTCTCAACACAAGGTGCACTGCCTGAAGTTCTCTCAATGTAGAACTTGATTCAGCTTCTTTATCTGACCACTGACCATGCGAAATAGCCTGCCCAAATTGCACACAATATCCCCCAAACCCAGAACCACTCGCATCACTGTACACAACTCGTGTTGGAATAGACTGCGCCTTTAAGCCAGTACTCTTGTAAGCATCAATATGTGCCGCCCAAAAACTCAACTGATCAACACTCTGCGGGGAAAGCTTAACTTTACTGTTCCATGAAAACACAGAGTCTATATCCATACTGAGTGATCTAGTCATTAGTTGAGCAACTGAACCTATCACCATCTTCATAGATACAATCTGCCCAACAACTGAAGCCAGTGATCTAACACTGTGGTACTTATGCTTATCTAGAAGCAAACATTGAAGATGAACATTCAATTTGTCAATCTTCCTCTGAGGAATAGACATTACCATGGAAACAGTGTTAATGTGGAATCCTAACCACTCTAGAGCCTGGGAGGGCGACCATAACGATTTCTCGACTTTAGGAACAAAGCCAGACAGAATCAAATCATGCTTCACTTTTTGACCTGTAGTGACAGCTTCGTCAGAAGAAGGAGCCGATAATAGACCATCATCTAAAAATGTCACTATTTTCTTGCTCTCATATCTCCATTTCTTTACGAGCTGACGCATAACTTTCGTGAACAAGTAGGGCGCGGATGTTAAACCAAACGGGAGGACCAAAAACTTGAAATAGTGTATCTGCCCTGTCGAATCTCTCCATGAAAACCCCAAATAGTCTGTATGGCTATGACAGATATCAATATGGTGGTAAGCTGAGTGTATATCGAACTTGATTAGCCAATCGTTCATGTTGATATATTCAAGTGCCACTTTCCAATCCTCATACTTGACAGACTTTTTTATCACGTAATCATTCACTCTTGATAGGTCTAAAATCAAGCGTTTTTTACCAGATGACTGAATGGCAACAGATAATGGATTCACAATGTACGGGGGAGAACCACACTTCGTTATCAAGTGTTTATTCTTTAACTCAGATATGGCTTCTGTCACAAACTCCGGATGCTTAAACGCTGAACTGTTATTGCACAAATGCATACTCGGAGGTCTGGAAATAAACGGAATTTTGTAGCCATTTCCAATAATGTCAAGAATATAATCAGAAGTACCGATCTCACACCAAAAGTTTAAGTTAACTTTTAGACGACCTTTGACCATAATCTCTGCCGTACCCTGTTCATATTCAAAATAGTCGTCAGTATAGAAACAATGTGGCGTATCAGCAATATCATTATCAGAGATATTTGAATCACAAAGCAACTTAACTGACAGATCCTGATCCGCACTAGGACGTGACTGTAGACGTGGCTCCTGTCCCCGCTCGTGAAGACTGCGTGCTGCCCGCTCTGTAAGGACACTCTCGGATATAGTGTGAGAAGTCACCGCAGGCAAAGCACGACCCCTGTCGCTGACCTCTGACCCCACGAAAGGGCTGAATAGACTGAATTGGTTGAGTGTGCACAGAGCTGCTAATAGGAAGCGCATACTGCACGGGCGACGGTGAAACTTGCGATCTTCGCACATTCTTAGATGAATAGGGACCGCTCTTGTTTTTCTTCTGCTTTAACTTCCTCAGAGCTTTAAGATCCGCTTTAGCAATCTTCTTATCATCGTCAGAGTCGTCTGCTAACTCATTGGAGACGTAGTTGCGCACGGTCTCCCAACCACCTTCAGATGAATCGGCTATTTTTATCAGCTTATTTCTCTGTCGTAGACGATCAACTTCTTCGGTAATACTAGTTGAAGCTAAAGCAAAGTCACCTGACGCTAAAGCTTGTTTAGCTGTCGTCAAACCATCTAGCACTTCAGAATTGAAAGAGAATTGTATGCGGTTACCCTCCCTTGACCAGGAATATTCAGTCTCAGCTTTCAACTTCTTCAAATCCTTCGCGCTGTTTACGAACTCTTCCCTCAACTTGGATATCTTGTGGTCAAACGTTGACTCGATCTCTTGTCTATTGCTATCCAACTTGAGTAAGATGGCATCAAATTTTCCCGCCGTTGAAGAGTTATCATCCATAGTAAAGGTTAACAGTGAGAACTCTGCCGTGTCTAGAGCGAGAGAGACGACATTCGAAAACCCCTCCACTTAAATACCCTACACCACACCACCTAGCGAGCATATTATCTCCCTTGATACACTCGCAAACACCCAGGAGAAAATAGTTCCTGTCTAATTCATTACATTCAACCGAAAGAAACAATATTTCTTAGTGACCGTCTATACACTAAGTTGTCAGCGCATTGACAAATCACAGGTATGGTGTATAAAATGTGCAGCCTCTACCTGTGCTGTATCATTTCAACTTTACGTTCGAACATGAAAGGAGACAGACAGCGGCGCACTCAAGGCTTTCAGAAGGGCAATATTCCATGGAATCAAGGTCTGACTTTTGATGCTGAAGATGGACTAGACCTCTCACATCAAACACAACAGAAGTCTGTCACCAGGATGAGTGCTGAGCAGTTCAAACTGGTTGCAAAGTCAAGGTCTGATGGATCTGTTCTTTCTACACCAGACTGTGAGGGTATCTCCAGCTCAGTCCGTCTCCTTCGTCCGTTGCCAGCTGACAAGCCCAAGTCGGAAGACGAATGCAGTTCTCCTGACGGTGAAGGAATGCGACTGGTTGACAGTGCCGAAATGGCCAATTGCTGGAATGAGGGTAACCGCCTTCACCGTTTGACGTCTCCCGACTGCACTGACACCCACCTTGTGATACATCGGGAGAGAAAATGGGGTGTCTGCTGGAGGATAGTGCTAAAATGTGTGACATGTGACTTTGAAACACCTGAGATGAAGCTGTACAAGGAGGTGAAACAAGATAAGCCAGGACCTAACCCAGCAGCAGCAAACTTAGCCCTGGCTGTTGGACTACAAGACACACCGATCAGCACCACCAGAGCAAGGCTTCTCATGGCTACAATGGACATGGTTCCCCCGGCTAGAAGCAGCATGCAAAGAACAGCTAATCAAGTTGGAAGTGCTGTGACTGAACTGAACACTAAAGATATGGGCGACAAGGTTCAACTCATAAAGCAAGTCAACAGCGAGAGAGGTGTGGAGTTGAATGAAGTGAACATCGCCATGGACGGCCGCTACAATTCCACGACTATAGCTAGTAGGAAGAAGCCAGGTCAAAATGCCTCTCTAGCCATCGGCCTCGCTTGTGAAACTGTGACTGATAAGAAATATATCATTGGTACATCCTTCCAAAACAAGCTATGCTGGACTGGAGCCTGGCTGAGAGGGAAGGGGCTGGAAGTGACCTGTCCAGGAGGACATCCCGATTGCACAGCAAATATGTCAACATTTGCTACATTTTCAGAAATGGGTATGGGGAAGGACATTGGTGATCAACTGGCCTTACAGGGAATGCTGATCAAGTATGTCACAACGGATGGTGACTCAAGGTCCGCTGAGGGTGTAGACAGAGCTATGAAGATCATTGATCCCATGTGGAAGGTCGAACGACTTGCTGACCCTACTCATCTAGCTCAAGGACAATTCCGTAAATGCTACAAGGCTAACTTCAGTGCTGAGATGTTTGCGGGCACCACCCGTGAGCGGAGGAAGCAGCAACAGAGAGTGCTTAGTCAAGATGTAAAGGCACGCTGCAGTCTTATTCTTAAGGAACTGATGAAAACTCATGCTGGCGACATGAAGACACTGCGGAGTATCTTACCTAGAGTCCTCGAGGCGACGCTTCTGTGTTATATTGGAGACTGTTCGCGATGTGCCCGACAATCTGTGGTCTGCAGTGGTGGAGTTTCCCGTAGCTGGTGGACTCGTTCGATGCATCTCTGCAAGAACAAGATATCAAGTTTCAATATGAATGACAGTGACAAACATCTCCTACATGAAATCTTGAAGATGAAACTAAGTGTTGAAGTGGTGGAACACATGAAATTTTATACTGACACTCAAAAATGTGAAGCAGCAAACAGATCTCTGAGTGTATCTCTACCCAAAAATGTCAACTACTCAAGAAATTACATCGGCCGAACATCGTCAACAATCCACAGGCTGAATAATGGACCTGGGACTTCAGCCATTGCGAAAACACAGTGCCTAGGTGTACATCTATCTGCGGGATCAGTTCGATCTTTGCGCAGAATGGATGAGGATGCAGACTATCAAAAGATGTACAATAAGAACAGTGGTGTTGTTAAGAGAAGGTTATTACAGCAAGGACAGCAGATTTCTGACTTCATTGAGGCCAAAACATCCATGAAGGACAAGTGTGATTACAGAAAGGGTCAGCTGGATCCTAAACCATCCACCAGTACTGACTGGGATCATTCCTATTCAAAGTGACAATTCTGCGGGGCAATGTTATATTGTGAATTTAGGATTTGAATGCAACTGTACTGTCTTAGCATGACAGAAAATTGATTTTATTTCATGATTTGTACAATATACTAATTGATTTATGAGTATTTCATATCCATATTGGCAAATTGTCATTGTGTTATCCCAATATTATTGAAATGAGATCACATGTGATGAATGTTCTTACAGATAATAATATATATGCAATTAAAACAAACCTAACATGATATTCTGTGTCTGTTATTCTTCATAGTATGCAAGTAGACAATCCTGATATGGATTATGGCCACTGCAAGTCTGTCGGTTTACACATTTGCACCTATCAGCATTGACACTGGCTGGTTCTGCGGATAGATGCGCAACCAAAACACATCTCTTATTATGACATAAATGGCTGACATGAAGGTCATCATCAATGAACTTTTCATTGAAAACAATGTAGCTCAGTCTGTGAGCATTTATTGTATGCCATTTATTTGTGACAGGAGATGAATATCTAATGACACCATAGCCAGCTGGCTTCAGAGCTCTTTGCCATATCATACACCTATCTTCTTTCAGGCTGTGTTCCTGAATTTTAGCCTGGTATTTCTTGAAAAAAGCTTCCATCTTGCTGACATGTGCTTACTCTGCTATATTGAGTGTAGTAATACACAAATATTCAATATTTAGATTTTACATGACTTATTTGACATGCTAGGAAAATCATATTACAATATAACTATAGAAAATATAAATATTTCTACAGTAAAATTTTTAAAAAATCAAAAAAATAATATCCAATGAAACTGCATAAATTCCCCGTAATGTATAAGTGTACCAAATTTCAAACAAAAAGATAGCAAACTGACAAAGTTATTGCACATCAAACACAACAACCCAACATTCTCAGTGCTGTCCATATCAGGCCACAGCCCACAATTAATTTCAAGTAGTTCTATCATCATTGTCTTTCTAATACAGCCAATTCCCTATATCTCGTTGGGCATTCAGCTTTTGCATACTGACTTACCTGCCATAGACCACTTTTCAGTCAAAAATTGAGCATAGGTTTCGTGGCATTTTTGGCCGGTAGCCAGGGTAAACAAATGTGACCTTGCCTTCAAGGTTGGTCCGTGACCCTCGACCTTCAATTTGGGGTCACTTTGCCTGCTCACACCAACACTATAGCAGTAAATCTAAGACCCAGAAAAAATCACACACATACTACAGTATCAGACCTTTCATTTGAACCATCACATGTCACAAAATAATCTTTACAAGTACGAGAAACAGCCCCTACACTAGGGACTACATTGGCTCTGAATTGTTTCCGGGTTGAGGTAAAAGTTAGCGTATGGAATTGTGGGCTATGTCCAACATGAGTTGAATTTCTGATTTTCGGTCGCTCACGTACCCGCGCAAAGAATTATCGACCGAAAATTCGGTCGCTAGGGTGTCAGATTAGTTACGTCACGCCCTGATATTCGGGCGCTAGGGATGAAAGAGTTAATCAATGTTTTGACGGTACCTCCCACACTAATTAGAATAATAAAAGATGAACACTCTACTCACTGTGTGACACTCCTCACTCTGCATGAAGAGAAGAAGAAACTCTCCAATGTGTCCATCATTCCTGATAGTGAGGAGAGCTGTGTCGATCTTGAACGCTGGAGTTTCATTTGAACACAGGGGGATGATCGGCACACTGATAGTTTTTACCGACGATTGTTCACTTATAGGAGCTCCAAAGCAAAAGGCTCCTTGAAAACAGAAAGTTGACAATATTGCAATGATCAATTTGGGCAGCTTTATCATCCAATACCTTTGACTTTCATTAAAAAACTGTCACATGATAAACACCTAGATGCAACAGAATGCAAAGATTTGCATGAGGGGTTGGGTGGGGGGATTTAATTATTCTCTTAGAACAAGTTTAATAATAATATGAGATTAAAAGAAAATGTTAAAGAAATAAATGTGACTTGTCATGACACACAGTATTCAAAAGTGGTACAGTATTTCTAAATTGTACTTGACCTATTTTGTCACATGTTGTCATAATTATTTAAATAATTTTACATAATAATGCCAACAAATATGGCGCTATACAAGAAAAAAACAAACAAGTATACAAATTCCAGAAACAATTATAATACAAGCAGACAGAGTCGGCCATATCCCCCGCCTTTGGGAAAATTTATTGAAGAATAGTTACAGTGACTATGAACCTTTTTTCAACTAAACACAACACACAAAATTTCAGCTCCTTAGACAAAGTGGTTCTGGAGAAGAACACAAAATGCGAAAAGTTTACAGACGGCTGGACACCGTGCAATGCCATAAGCCCATCGGGCCTTTCAGGCACATCTACACATGATGATTGTTCCACACACCAAGTTTCGTTGATAATATGTCTTATATTTTTCGAGTTCTGTTCCGGAAACGAAATTCTAGGTTACATTTCCATGGAAACGGTCAAAAAAAATAACTCAAAGAAGTTGAAAACCCCAAAAGGCACATCTACACATGATGATTGTTCCACACACCAAGTTTCGTTGAGATATGTCTTATATTTTTCGAGTTCTGTTCCGGAAACGAAATTCTAAGTTACATTTCCATGGAAACGGTCAAAAAAAATAACTCGAAGAAGTTGAAAACCCCAAAAGGCACATCTACACATAATGATTGTTCCACACACCAAGTTTCGTTGAGATATGTCTTATGGTTTTCAAGTTCTGCTCCGGAAACGAAATTCTAAGTTACATTTCCATGGAAACGGTCAAAAAAAATAACCCGAAGAAGTTGAAAACCCCAAAAGGCACATCTACACATGATGATTGTTCCACATACCAAGTTTCGTTGAGATATGTCTTATAGTTTTCGAGTTCTGTTCCGGAAACGAAATTCTAAGTTACATTTCCATGGAAACGGTCAAAAAAAATAACTCGAAGAAGTTGAAAACCCCAAAAGGCACATCTACACATAATGATTGTTCCACACACCAAGTTTCGTTGAGATATGTCTTATGGTTTTCAAGCTCTGCTCCGGAAACAAAATTCTAAGTTACATATCCATGGAAACAGTCAAAAAAAATAACCCGAGGAAGTTGAAAACCCCAAAAGGCACATCTACACATGATGATTGTTCCACACACCAAGTTTCGTTGAGATATGTCTTATGGTTTTCAAGCTCTGCTCCGGAAACGAAATTCTAAGTTACATATCCATGGAAACAGTCAAAAAAAATAACCCAAGAAGTTGAAAACCCCAAAAGGCACATCT
Organism: Gibbula magus; assembly: GCA_936450465.1. NCBI lineage: Eukaryota > Metazoa > Mollusca > Gastropoda > Trochida > Trochidae > Gibbula > Gibbula magus. The sequence goes on along the minus strand of OW388290.1, from coordinate 80,921,890 downwards.
ACATATGATGATTGTTCCACACACCAAGTTTCGTTGAGATATGTCTTATATTTTTCGAGTTCTGTTCCGGAAACGAAATTCTAAGTAACATTTCCATGGAAACGGTAAAAAAAAATAACTCGAAGAAGTTGAAAACCTCAAAAGGCACATCTACACATAATGATTGTTCCACACACCAAGTTCCGTTGAGATATGTCTTATATTTTTCGAGTTCTGTTCCGGAAACAAAATTCTAAGTTACATTTCCATGGAAACGGTCAAAAAAAATAACTCGAAGAAGTTGAAAACCCCAAAAGGCACATCTACACATGATGATTGTTCCACACACCAAGTTTCGTTGAGATATGTCTTATATTTTTCGAGTTCTGTTCCGGAAACGAAATTCTGAGTAACATTTCCATGGAAACGGTAAAAAAAAATAACTCGAAGAAGTTGAAAACCTCAAAAGGCACATCTACACATAATGATTGTTCCACACACCAAGTTTCGTTGAGATATGTCTTATATTTTTCGAGTTCTGTTCCGGAAACAAAATTCTAAGTTACATTTCCATGGAAACGGTCAAAAAAAATAACTCGAAGAAGTTGAAAACCCCAAAAGGCACATCTACACATGATGATTGTTCCACACACCAAGTTTCGTTGAGATATGTCTTATAGTTTTCGAGTTCTGCTCCGGAAACAAAATCGGGACGGACGGACGGACGGACGGAGCCCATTTCAATACCCCCCCCCCCCCCCCCCCCCCAACTATGTTGGCGGGGGATAATAAGAATTAAGTTCTAATATTATGAAGATACCTTACTTTAACTATTAGAGATTCAATGACCATGAAAGCAAATAACATGTTTTCATTATTATTGTTAATAGAATAATTTTATATGATTGCATGTGAAATACCAAGATTTATCAATGAAAATAAAACGTGTTATCAGTCACTAGTGAAAATAACAATGAAACGTGTTATCAGTCACTAGTGACTGATATTACAATGACATGACGTCATAAAACAATGCTCCGACGTCATGACATCCTGGAGCCCACTTACGTAAATGCAAGTCGATTTCGGTCATATTATAAATAGAAAATCTGTCTTTTCTTGACAAATACCATGTTTATCTCGGGAACAGGTCAAAATGGCCATACGAATAAATGAAAAGACATATATAGGCCTATTATTAATTGGTTAATTTAGCCCTGTACTATTTACATGATAAACCAGAGAGCACGTCCCTACAGAATGGATTATTTGGCACCATTTTCTTTCAAATGATTTATTAGCCATCTAACTGACATTAGTGACAGGTGGAACTGGTTTAAGATTAGAACCTCTGAATGTGAAGTTTGAACTCCGAAGACTGAAGTAGATTTCTGACACTGTGACAGGGGAGGTCATTTGATTTGATATTTTAATATTTAAACAATTCCAAAACGACGAATAAAACAGTAAAGATAATAGAATAATTGAAAGACATAATCGGTCTCTGAACATCAGAGAAGGAAGAAATAGGTCGATTACCAAAAACCAGAAAAACATTCACTCTCGGACAGGAGGCCGCCATTTTCTAATCACAAGACAGTCACATGACTTCATTCCGATTCTGGTTAAAAGTAATTTTGTAAATGGACGTAAACCGGTTAATAAAATAAAATATTTACCAAAAGTGAAAACAGTTATATGATGTGGAAAATGAATTAATCTCTGATAGAATTCTATACTTAGTTACTTACTAAATATCAAATATACTTTAAAGTTTCACCGTGTCGAGGATAAATATAAGATCAGATTCATCTACCTATGCTGATTAACGTATCTGGTAACGAGTCACAGACCCCTAATTTCAGACAATCGAAGTAATTATTAATAAAACTACTGCGTAACTCGTTTGCAGACAAGTTAACCAGCATAAGCAGATAAAAGTGATTCCATTTTTATCCTTGATGCAGACTGTCCCTTTTATAACAGTCTTATTTACATGTCATTTAATGCTTTAAAAAACAAGAGAATTAGTGAGCAAAGCTCACTCATGATACCCCCGCTTTTACATTAACATTGGTCAAAGAGAAATGTTTGAAAATAGCAAAAGGGTATCAATGTTTAAACTTTTGTATGAAAAGACCATAAAATATATTATTAAAGCAGAGTAAGTATTACACCTCTAAGCATGTTTTAGAAGTAAAAGTCAAAGTTGTTTCGTAACATTTGAACAACTAGAACCAGACACCGCAAAAGCAGAGCAGCTCCGAAACTTTGGGTCCCGCCTTTCCCTGTTCCGCCTTCTCCTCAGCATAAATAAAATGGGATTTTTTTGGGACCAAAATTTGTTCATTATTCAAGTTATTCTAACAAGTTGAATCATCACTGGGGTCACTTTTCACAAGTTTGTTCTTAAAACCTATTTCTGATTTAAAAATTGGATCAAAGGATTAACCCTTAACATGAGGGTCCCGGAATTATCTGGGCGGGCTATAAGCGATTCTGAGGTACCTCAATACGGATCCCGGATCACTTACTTAGAAGAATTCACGGCTGTCTAAGTACTTTTCTATCCCCCATACCGGGTCCCGAGTCGATTGTTTCCGCGACTCGCTGCATGAGAATGGCTGTGTTTATGCCTCGCAGCCCGCAATGAGAATAAAGCTTTGTTCAGTGTCTTGTCAGAACGTCCAGCAAAATTCACACCAATTTGCGTGTGCATTGTTGACCCGTAACACATCGATAATTAGCTTTACAAAAGGCCAATTTTGTCCTGCTTCGCTCCGATGGCTACACTACCCGGCGGCTAATTATCACCTAAGTGTCTGCACTGCCCCGGGGTGAGATAGGCCCGTACAGGCTTATCTGTCTCGCATCCCGCCACATGGGCAGATAGCCTATGCTTATCTGTCTCGCATCTCGCCACATGGGCAGATAGCCTCTAATTACGGGAAGATATTGCGATAAGCTACCTTTCTCTCGCACTTCGTATCATATGAACCAATTGGTTGTTTTCAATTTTTATACCAGAATAAAGAGGAAAGAATGGCCTTTATTCCCATATAAAAATCGCAATTGCGCTAACATAACTGAAAATACAGCAATCGCACAGAGAACAAAATTTACGATTTTATAAAGCTGGAAATAAAGACAAACTTTACACCGCGCAACATGTATTGCGTTCGCCGCGGTGATAAGTGTATGCTGTGCTCATTAGTACCCATTAGTTCCACACGCGCTCGGCTCTGGCACCCTCGAGGAGGTCTCGAGGAGGTCTCGAGGAGGTAATGGTACTGTAATTAGCACAGTCCCGGGGGGACCAAGCAGTGCCAGTAACTTGGTGCGCGTCGGGACGCATTCACGTGGTACTGTCGGGGTAGCGTCACTCTCCTTTGGTTGGTTATATTTTCTGAACCATAAGTCGTATTCTAATAATTTTTATGTCATTGTAAAGAGGAATAAACTGTCTACAAGCACATATAAATTTCGCAATATGCGCGCTCAGGAGTTTTGATTTCATAAAGCTGGAAATAAAGACAAACTTTAGATGACAATAGAATTATAACCATAGGTCGCATTCTAATATTTTTTATATCATTGTAAAGACAAACATCTGGTCTTCAAGTCCATATAAAAATTTCAGTAGCGCGCTCCAAATTCATGATGTTATAAGGCCCGAATTAAAGACAATCTTTACAAAGTAATAGAAAAGTAAAGAAAAACCTAAAAAAAATAATTCAAAGATGCGGGTATGAAGCAACCATTTGTGTACGGGTGCCGCGACTTGAAATTGTATTCAACGCCCGTATATAGCACGTATTCGCCATGTAGATGCGGTATATTTCGTAAAAACGGTACCGGAATCGCCGCCTGGAAATTCCGCCAGCAGAGCTCGTTAGTGCCTAAGCTCAAACTACTGCTGCGAGCTGCGAGCCTGTAAATTCCGCCACAGGGGCTAAAAAGGGTAAAATATATATACGCAACGTAAGGGTTAACATGGCCTGAACCAATATCTCATGACCTTGACCTTGACCTTAGACCTTCAAGGTCACACCATCACTGATTACTTTTCATTGTGTATAACAATCATGCAATGACTCAAAGTGTTCATTGTTAACATAAGGCATATTCACAATAGCATGCTTAAGTTGTGACCTTTCTGTGACCTTGACCTTTGACAGATTTTAGCGAAAACTTTTTCAAATCTTGGTCTATCTCCATAGTTGATATATACCAAATAAGAGTCTGACAGCACAAAAACGTTTGAAGTTATCATGTTTACAAGGATTATTGTAGTAATTAAAGCACTCATGACCTTGACCTTTGACCTTGAATGTGAACATGTCAAAATCATTTACCAGATTTATAAGAAAGAAGCTATGTATATGAGGTGTTAATACCTTCTTGGAAACAAGTAGTATTTGAGTTATGAGCGGAACCAAAAGTGTGACCATAGACGCGCACACAAAGACGCTTAAAAGTTGAATATCTGAAAAAATAATCATGGAATCTGAGGGAAACATAGAAAAGGCACATCTAGGGACCATAAAGTGTACATGTATAAAGTTTCATAACAATTGAACAAGTAGTATTTGAGTTATGAGCGTAACCAAAAGTGTAAGCATAGACGCGCACACAAAGACGCTTAAAAGTGAAAAATCTGAAAAAATAATCATGGAATCTGAGTGAAACATAGAAAAGGCACATCTAGGGACCATAAAGTGTACATGTATAAAGTTTCATAACAATTGAACAAGTAGTATTTGAGTTATGAGCGGAACCAAAGGTGTGACCATAGACGCGCACACAAAGACGCTTAAAAGTGGAAAATCTGAAAAAATAATCATGGAATCTGAGGGAAACATAGAAAAGGCACATCTAGGGACCATAAAGTGTACATGTATAAAGTTTCATAACAATTGAACAAGTAGTATTTGAGTTATGAGCGGAACCAAAAGTGTTCCGGACGGACGGACGCGCTGAGCGCTATATACCCCCGACTACTTCGTAGCGGGGGTATAATTATTTATATTATAGTCAAGTCTAATAATCAACTTTATTGTATGACGAGCAATGAAATACTGGGATTTATCAGTGAAATAAACTGTCTATCAAGCTACAGTGAAAATAACTTATATTTTCACTGCGAACGGTGACTGATATAATTTGACGTCATAAAACAATGGTCTCGCGCGACGATTTGGCTTATGACGTCACAGTGTTACTGTGGTGACGGGCTGTTCCTTGCGGCCGCTTGGCGTGAAAACGACACTTTTCGGACGTAATTACATGGATAATATCATATAATAAATAGAATATCCGTCAATTCTTGACAAATACCATGTTTATCTCATCTCGTGGGGTACAAAAGTTATATATTTTAACTTGTGGCTGCGCCACTCGTGAAAATATAACCTTTCTACCTCACTCGATGAGATAAACATGGTATTACTATTAGTCAAGAAAAGACAGATATCCTCTATTTCTTACTAAGTTAGTCTAGTAGTCTAACTACTGAAATATTGTGAACTAAGTGAATGGTAATTTCATTCACAATACTATATAATAATATATAACATTATTATATATGCTATATTGTTAAGGACAACAATTTGATAGATACCATCACCACAGAGAGATTTGAAAGAGGTGCAGACAGACGAAGAGAGTGCAGGTTAACAGACAGATAAGGTTATGTACATATACTATAGAGTATAGACTGAAGCATAAGCAGACAGTGTAATATGGTTTACATCTTACCCAATTCCATCCTGTTATAAAAGAAAAACAAGATGTGTTTGTTAAACACGGATGCCCCCGGATATAACAAAGTTATGGCCAAGGTTAAAGTTTTCTAAATATTGTCCACTGACATAGGTCAAGGTCACAAGGTCAAATATGATGACCTCATCTGAAAGGTCTCATCACAAGGTATGGACATGCCAAGTATGAAAGCCGAAGCTCTGAGCAATCCAAAGTTATGGCTAAGGTTAAAATTTTCTGAAGATGTCCACTGCGGCAAGGTCAAGGTCACAAGGTCAAATATGATGACCTCATCTGAAGGTCTCATAATAAGGTATGCACATGTCAAGTATGAAAGCCGTAGTTCTGAGCAATCTAAAGTTATGGCCAAGGTTAAAGTTTTCTGAATATTGTCCACTGCGGCAAGGTCAAGGTCATAAGGTCAAATATGATGACCTCATCTGAAAGGTCTCATCACAAGGTATGCACATGCCAAGTATGAAAGCCGTAGCTCTGAGCGATCTAAAGTTATGGCCAAGGTTAAAGTTTACTGAAGATGTCCACTGCGGCAAGGTCAAGGTCAAGGTCACAAGGTCAAATATGATGACCTCATCTGAAGGTATGCACATGCCAAGTATGAAAACCGTAACTGTTAACAATCAAAAGTTATGGTGAGGGTTAAAGTTTTTTGGAAAATTTTCATTGCGGCAAGGTCAATGTCACAAGGTCAAATATGATGACCTCAACTGAAAGGTCTCATCACAAGGTATGCACATGCCAAGTATGAAAGCCCTAGCTCTGAGCAATCTAAAGTTATGGCCGAGGTTAAAGTTTTTGTGGACAAACACACAGACGGACGGACCTGCAGACGGACAGGTGAAAAACAATATACCCCCGGAATCTCCGATTCGGGGGCATAAAAACAATATGTGATCAAAACCTGTTTGAACATATCATAAAGCAATTAAAAAAAGAAGACATACTTCATAGTCATCAACATCCACCGCCAGAGCCAAGAAATTGGAAAAAGGGAAATAATTAGAAATAATTGTGCATTACTCATTTTCATTCCATCAAGGTATGTATGCCCTCAAGCAATACACCAATTGTGGTTCTCCTATCTTAAATAGTCTCTGAGAAAACTGTCGATTTGGAGATACGATGAAAAAAGGTAAAAAATACGGAACAAGGGCAATAACTCTGGAAGAAATAATTACACGCTTCTCATTTTCAAATCCATCAAGGTATTTATGCCTTCAAACAACACACCAAATTTGATAACCCTATCTTAAACGGTTTCTGAAAATACCATGAACAAAGTCAAAAAATACGGAACAAGGGCAATAACTCCGACAAAAATATTTGCACGGTTCTCCTTTTCGAACTCCATCAAGGTATTCATGCCTTCAAGCAATATATTAAATTCGAACTAACCTGTATAGGTTTCAGATTCTTTGAAGAGGATCCTCCTTGGGGTACTTATTGCATAAAATCCTTGATTTTTGATATATGACAGGTTGTAACTATATTTTCCACTTAAAAATAGTAAAAAAACTAAGAAAAAACGTACTTTGGGTCACCCCCTTCGAGCCTCACCCCTTACGGTTGTCATGCAACCAGGGGCAGATAACTCTAATCTCACCACTTTTCCATCCAGTCATGCAGGCTGAATGAAGGGGAGGAGGGTGGCCCTACCCCAAGGAGGATCCTCTTCAAAGAATCTGAAACCTATACAGGTTAGTTCGATTCTTTTTCAGAAGAGATCCTCCTTGGGGTACTTATTGCATAAGTCAGACTCCCAAAGATTGAATCTAAGGCAGTGGCATTCAGACTGCACCCGAAGGTGTACAGAATATGAGAATATACAAAGTTAACTCACCCAAAGTACCTTGCGAGTCCACCATGAGGGGGGGGGGGGGGGGGGTCAGCATAGACCTGGGGACTACCTGGCGCACTCTTAGTCGCCTTACTAGACGAAATACCCCGCCCCCCCCCCCCCTTTTTTGTCAAGAGAGAGCTTGGGGCAAAAAATACCATAAAATCTCCCCGCGAGAGGCTTCAGTCAGGGAAGTCACCGTGGGAAAAAGGACTAGGGCCCTTAGTATCAAAAAGTGATATTAGTGGCGTTAGTATAATTAAAAAACAAAACGAACAACCCTCCTCTGCTCATTCAGCTAGGGGGTTGACGACTCTGCCCACCGGAGAGAACTGTCTGACCAAACCGAGCACGCTCCGCCGAGAGCCTATCGAGTTGGTAATGACGAATGAACGTGCTAGGCTGGCTCCAGATAGCAGCGGAGCAGGGCCCACTTGCACAGAGCCCCCTTAGCCTAAGGTGATCGTAACTTCCCCCTTAGCCCTACGCTAAGGGCGACACCCACTTTCACAAAGCACCCTTACACTAAGGTGATCGTAACTAAGGTTGAAAAGCTAAGGTGAGTATGACCCACCCTTAGGCTTGTCGTAAATATGGCGTCGTACATGTTGTGCACCAACTGGGAAGGAGAAGACAATGAGTTCCACCTTAAAAGAGACCGTATCTTCCGTGACCGTACCTCACAGCTGGACTGTCTTTAATCGCTCGGTACAGGATGCCGAGGGCGGCTATTTTTAGCCTGGTTGACATGGTGAGGGATGCAGTGGAGCACCCCACCCAGCGTTCACACGCCCTGTCCCCGGAGACGCAGGTTCTCCTCACCCTTCGCTACCTAAGCAAGGGTGGTTTCCTTTTGGAAATGGGAGATCTGCATGGACTGTCCTGCTCGAGTGTGTCGAGAGCCTTCCACAGGACGATCAACGCCTTGTGTAGGGCACTCCAGGCCATCACCTTCCCGGCTCCCCCACATCAACGAGATCTCCATAGGGGATTCCACTCGCTTGCTGGTTTTCCAAAAGTTCTCGGGGCGATAGATGGAACGTTGATTCCTATCAAGAGGCCTGGGAAAGACGAAGAGGCTGTCTACGTTTGTCGTAAGGGATACCACGCGGTGAACGTACAAGCAGTGTGTGATTCTCAGCTCAGGTAAGTGTTTACTATGTTGTTTCTCTCTAGACACATAAGTGACAATGTTTTCTGTGTATGTATCTTGAAATGTATGATAGAAGTGTCAGTTATTACAGGCAATGGCTGTCGTATTCATAGGCGGAAGTAAATTTTGTTTACATTGGATACGACCTTGACCCAAGAATCAATGCATGGGGCCCCTTTGAGGATTATCTTTTGCAATTTGGTAATAAATTCATTTTTACGCTACCTATTGTCGCTAAAAATTAATTCAAAAAAAGGAAAAATACCTCTTAACAGTGTAGGAAACGACTGCCCGCCCGAACGCCCGTGGCGGGCTAATTTTGATGGGGGCTGGTAAAATTTAAACCTTACCAGCCCGATGGTCGGGCTGATATTTTACCTGTAATCATTTCTGATATGAGTCAAATTAATGTCTGTTATTGAAACAAACCATTTAGGTGAATATAGTTGATTTATTGGTTGGGAAGCGAGTCAAGTGTATTAATTATGTCCAATTTTGTTCAAAATTTATGGCAATAATATTGGTCAAAATAATAAGGTGAACAGTTGTGTTAACATAAAAAACGTAACGTAAAAATATAGTCGCATAACGGATTTCGGGCATAAATGATTGAATAATTTGAAATATATAATGATGTAAGATATGTTTCCAATACTATTGCGCATCTTATTAAAAAAGTATCTAACATGTCTCTAAGATTATTGACAAAATCGTCCAAATTGAACAATTGTAAATAAAAAATGACGGCTAAACCATATTGGTTGCATTTTCATTGCACATCTTTAAAAATATGTTCAAGTCTCTATGTGGATTTTGAATATTTTCCCATTGTTAATCTAAAACCTTATTTTCTGTCATTCTGGACCCTTTCTCATGACCGGAAATGACTGTTAGAGATTGATGTTATTACCGATTCTATACACATAACATATTATCTAGTATATATAATATATAATCATGCAATTGTAACTCCCAAGGTTTTTTAGTTATTCGCTTAAAAGTTGATAAAATGTTCAATGTTACCAGACTTGAAAGGTCACTGTGAAAAAAGTACATGTATTACAAGGTTGCTAATATTTTTTTTAAATTCAAAAGCTACGACAAGTGTTGTATCGTACAAACACAAATGTCTTGAGAGTAGTCTTTCCTGAAAAATGCATGGGGTTGAAAAACTTGGAAAAGTTTTAAAATATCAAAATGGCGTTGAAACATATTACTTTTGACTTTGCTGTGATGTATATTATTGCACCCATTGTTATTGTGAATCTTTTTAAAAAGTAACAAACGTTTTCTCCAATCAAAAATCGAATTTAAATTCGAACTGGACCTTTAATATCTGGGGCGATTGAAGCCAAAAGCGTGTCGTCGCTATTTCATAGTAAGGGCTATCACCATGTAAAGTTTGGAATTTATTTCAGCTGTTGTTGCTGAATGTGGATGACTAGAATGATAATAAAAAAAACTCGTTGATTCAGCTAATTGGGCATTTAAATACACATGAAAGCAAACGGGTGCGATGCAATTCTCACTTCAGTTTCTAGGAAAGAATCTTCCACTTATACTGTGTTTTCGATATTGCATTGCCTCAGAAATTGTGTAAGTAAAGCTACAAGTTTACTTTCTTTGATCCATATATTAAGCGAAATTTGGTGAAATATTGATTAAGGATGAATTTAATCTGAAAAACATACCAAATTAAACAGGAATAATGAAAATATGAAATGTTATGTGTATACCATGGCATGCAATGGAAGAAATGACTGGTTTTTATTGTAAACACAACATACATTTCACTTATTAATGTGGGAATAGAAGACAAATATTGCGAAATATATGCCTAACGTTAGTATATATAATTTTAATTAAATAACAAAGTTATGAAGACATTTATATTGAGACCCTGCATTGGTAATAGAGGGTAATCACTATCTAAACGTATATACAATGTAGATCAGGATATCCCTTCCAATAATTACTTCATATATATGTATGGGAGGGGATGTAGCATGTACGTTTAGATATTGATAATTCTCAATTACCTGTCTGTCGACATGGAATTATTGACTTGATAGTTTCGAGTGTTCACTACAAGTTGTGACAACGAAATGCACAGTGAGCATGTGACGTTACTCCCAAAGGTACTAGTGTTAAATTGACTTGATTAAAAAAGTCAGTAACAATGTGTTCGTCAATTGATATACAAATGACATGGATATGGACAAATAAAGAAACAGTAAGGATATTCATACATAAGGTATAAGCCCTCGTTTATCCCTGATATTTTAATAATCATTGCTGAGCTGAAATGTGACCCCAGGTAGGACTGGCAGCTTTTGAAGAGGGCTGGTAAGTTTTCAAAGTTGCCAGCCCGAGTGTCTGGTCATATTTTCAGGTAAGTTTCCTACACTGCTCTTAATTATGTGCATGAGAGGAAATGTTTATAACCGTGTATATTCCATAGGTTACCCTATATATACATTTTCAGATTTACCAACGTCGTGGTGAAGTGGCCGGGATCGTGCCACGATTCATTCATGTTAACAAACAGCACGCTTGGCCAAGCATTTGAGGACAAAAAACCTGACGGGTGGCTGCTTGGTGATTCAGGGTAAGATATTTTAAATGTTTAAATTAATTTGATTTTAATATTTGAAAAATAATGATCATAAGAAATCTTCATTTGAACCTTTAAAGGCCTCTTCCTATTGATGTATGCAAGTTGAAAAAGTTATAGACTATAGGCCTATTATTTAACATGTTAAAGGTAATATAAAGTAATATATACGTTGAGTGTCATTATAATATAATGAATTAAACACACTGAACCAATTATAAAAAAAAATTCATTACTTTCTTCCGCTGATTAAACTTTTAAATTTTTGACAAATCTATCTGTTTGCTTATCCTTTTCCTATTGTAATTAATAAAAATAATTTTATTTAACATGTTTTTGAAAATAAAATATTGTTTAAAATTAAATCCAAATTAATTATAAATATATAGATAAAGAGGAATTTTGCTCATAAGCCTCTTCAAATTAAGTTATCCTTATTTTACTATAACTAATATGTGTACATACAACTCTACAGTTATCCTTGTCGCCCATGGATTCTGACCCCTATCCTGGACCCAAAAAGCCGAGCCGAGGAGAAGTACAATACCTCACACATGAGGACGAGAAATGTCGTGGAGAGGGCATTTGGTGTTCTCAAGTCTCGCTTCAGGTCAGTTATAATTTTATACTACATGTATTCATATTAGTATTTAAAAAATTTATACCGGTTATATATTTTCAACTCAGCCTGTGCAATTTGTGTAACCCACCTTAGGACTAACCTGAAGCAACTGAAATCAGTTGTTATGCCTTTTTTGCAGAAATTAGTATAGATAATTGTGTTTTATTACACGCAGTAAGGTTTGGGTGCAATGCTACACTGCACTGCACTGCACTTCAGCGTAGTACCACCCATGGTTCGCTAGTTCCAGCCAATGTTCGCAGGTTTCACCGCAATGCATAGCTTCATGGCTTTGCAGGCCTTCTCCCTGTCATGATACTAGCAGCCGTGATATAAGTGAAAAACCCTAGAAAGCGGCGTTAAACCCAACTCACCTCACCTCACCATATGTTATGTAACAAAAATGTAATTGTTGTTTGTAGGTGCCTCCACAAGTCAACAGGATGCCTACAGTTCACTCCAGTGAAGTGCACAAAAATAATTCAGGCAGCCTTCCTACTCCGCAATTTCTGTGTGGCCCTGAGACTTCCTGACCCTGCCCCTCTGGAGGGGGAGGAGGAGACAGAGGATGTTTGTATTGATGTTGGGATCAATCAGGGGGGTAACCATGTCAGGACGCAGCTCATTAATAATTACTTTTCATGAATTAATGCTGTTAAATCTAGGTGTGTGTGTTGAGGGGTGACGGGGGATGGTACTTAAACTTTAGTAATGAGAGACATTGAAATATTTCACTTGTTTCAAAGGTTTTATTTTTCAAATGACAAAAACAATTCCCATGGCTTAACTGAACCATGTACACTCATATTTGTAAATTGATTTTACTAAGAGAAAAGGGTGTTATAATATTGGTGACATTATTTTTCAAATACATTTCATCGACTTATTTCAGCGAAATAAGCTGCTACTTCCCCTTTAAAGACTTATTTTACAAAACATTTTGCATTTCTTCTAATAATTTAATAACAGGTGATACACAATTCTCTGAAGATTCTTGGGGTTTTGTTAATATCTTCAGAGATTTAGCAATTTCCTCAAGTGCCAAAACTTGTCTGTGTTTTAATGCCATCATGTCTGTGTGGTGTTGCACTGTGAGCTCCAACTTCTGTAGTTTCAGCTTGATAAATTGTTCTGCAGTATCTGTTAACATAGATGAATATATCAGGTCAATGTCCCATTGTCAGACACCAACTCAGGACATTACATTATGTCTTATTCACTGTCCTGTTTTTCAGAATCACTGTTGTGTATTACAAGTATTATCATTATCATTCTTTACAATGACACTTTAATCAAATTGTAAGAACTTTATCAGTTTCATTGAACAAAAATGAGTATGGTCACATAAATTGATAATGTGTACTCAAGAAATATCATCTAAATAATGTTGATCTCTTTTAATCCTTAGTTTATTCATATGTCAGGGCTCCAGATAATTTTTCAAGCTGAGGAGTACGTACTCCTCAAATTTGAAAGTGAGGAGTACTGGCACAACATAAGATTACCTCAAGAGTACCCACTTATTTTCAAGTGTGAAAAAGGTGTTTTTCCACATAGGATATATATTATAGTATTGCTTGACTGTTTAATTGCATTCACATGTGGATCATGCAATGTCTTATTGCATAAATACCAACTTTATCTTTATCTAGGTCTGCAATAAAACAATGCAAAATGGCCTGTATGATTGATTATGCAAATAAACTATGCAGTTCTCATTTATGTTCAAGTGAGAACATAGGTTAATTTCCATTTCAGATTTCTGTATCAAAAATAAAATAAAAATACTCTGAAAACGTTGTGTTTTTATTTCAAAGAAAGTTTACCACAGTAATATGCTTTTAACAATGTTTTTACTTGACTTTCCATCACCAACGGAAGTTCCCCGATTTTCTTTTCGGAAAAAACTTGTAATATTTCTTTTCCCCGCCATGTTTCATTGAGAGATGCTTTAACCAATCAAATCACTGATGTTATTCACTCGATTGAAGTCTCCATAGCAACCGATGTATCGTGAACTGTCATTGGTTCAGTGTAAACAAGACAATGTTATCGATAAAAGCAATGAATTCTGAAATCTGCAAATAATTAATGTTATTGGACTTAATATCAATTGACAAATCCTTGTGTTTGATTAGTAATTCGCTATGAATGTATAAAAACGTCTTCAAACTGTTCTGTTTCATTCTGTGTTATTTTGACAGTTCACCTGGCTATAAATATATTACGTGACAGTAAAACGGAAATACTCGACTACAACGACAGAAAACAGAGCCAATGAGATAACTTCGTTTCTTAACGGAAGTTAATGAAGTAGTTGACCTATATCTTTTACCCAATGAACATGCGGCACGGAAACATATTTGAATAAATTAACTTTCGCTTGTACCCGAAGTTTTTGAAAGGGAGGTCACTCTGATGTATATCTTTGTCAAGTTACATTCGTTTTCAAGTGAAGCGAACGCAAATTTACATTGCCTCATTGTCTTTGCAACTTCACTAGTATTGCATTTATTACAATATAGTTTTGATAAGATTTGAGGTACCGCAATGTACGTGTGTAAATTACTATTTGAACGTACATTGTTAATTACAAGCGTATCTGATACGGTTCTTATTTTTTAGACGATCGTATTGACTCATTTTTCATCCGTACATACGCTTGTACGGCCCTTATCTGGAGCCCTGTATGTTTATTGAAATTGCAATTTGAAAATTACCTGACTTGGCTGATGAGATGAGGTTCTGCTTCCTTTTCTGTTCATTTGTGTTACTTTTTATTGCTGGAAAAAATAATATAACAATTATATGTCATCAGCTTAATACTTGATATGAGTATGAAACATGTGATGATATATAGGCCATTTTTAATTGTAAATGAACATGAGCCGTTTAACACAATTAATGATAAGGGAATAATGTTTACTGTATATTATTTATTGCATTGCTAATATATTTACAGAACTTAACCTTGCTTAGTCTGTAAATTATTAAATTTAATACAGTTTATCAGAAATATAATTGAATAACAATTTGAAGACTTAGAGATTTCACCATGTTATGAATTTTGGTTACATGGGTTCTGACAAGATTAAATTGATTGACAACAGATTACTAATTACTAATACTTCCAATTCATTAATACATTTACCTTGTTTTATGTTCCTGGAAGAGGCCACTAAGCTTGGGTCCTCTGACTCTGTCACATTTTCTGTGAACAATTTAAGAAAATATAATAAATTCGAAGAACATAATCTGCAGAATTGATTATATGACTGTAAGAAATGGGAATTTCAGAATATTTATTTCAATATTTTTCTTTCAGAGTCTAAGTGATAGATTAGTCCATTAGAGCAAATGCGAAATGCAAAGTAGAATTCACTGTAAATTTTGTGGTATTATCCAAGTACTTTTTTAACATCACCACACACATTCAATAATCAGAACACCTAGATACAGGATGATATTTCTAATGTCTGACATGACATGTTTATATTATGATTATGACATTATTGTTAAATATATCATTGAATTTAAGATTCCCTTTGAGGTGTCAGTTTGTATAATTCTAAGCTTCAAGTTCTTAACTCAAAAGTATGAACTTTACTTTGGGGTCTGGGTCATCTGGCTTTGAATACTTTCTGTTAAAGATATACATTAATTTAGTGATCATAAATTGATACAATTACAGTCCTTCAATGATCATCATGTATTGATAAATGTATTGTTTGGTTACAAATATCATCATAATTATTAAAGGCAAGTGATTATTTTTTTCTTAGCCATAAAATGTATGTGAAATTTTTAAAAATCAAAACAAGAACATCATTGCAGTATGTTTTAAATTATGAATATTGTGATTATTCAAAGATTTACGGTATACCTGCTGCTGGTTGCACAGGCTGCTCCATAGGTACAGCTGCCTCCCCTCCACTTTCTACTTTCATCTCGGCCACTGCTGCTTGAGATTCTGAAATGATATAAATAATTACATTATCACCAAATTTCCAGTCAATATGTGCAGGTTTCAAGGAAATATATATAACCAACTGGTGTTGCAACCCATGTCCATGAAATTATACATGTAAATTATACCAATGTAATGTAATGATTGATAAAATATGTCGGTTAAGAAATCGTTGAATCGCTATGACTTGTATTCACATTATAAACAAATATTATAAAATTGCTAGACAATAATTTCTAAAAATCTTGGATAGGCTTAATGATGTGTTATATATTTATTGCAAATACCTCCATATAGCCCTGTGTCCACACCTGCCTCTATGCCTGTTATTTGGCAGTCAGGTATAGTGGAAACCACCTGAAACAATGTTATATGTATTGACAATTGAGTTTTGTAGTCAAAATAACATAATTAATATTATTTGTTCATTACCAATATATTGTAAAGAAATATATTTAATTTGTAATCTTACTTTGTTTTAGAGGATTTACATGATTATCTCTGATTATTGTTACTATGTATTAATAATATTGTATGTACTCAAATGTCTTTAATTGTTTGATAGGTCACCCTTTTTGTAAATACTATAATACATGTACAGTAGCCTTAGCCTACATACCTTCTGTTCAATGTCTGTGAGCTGGGTTGGTGCAGGCCCACCCCCTGTCTTCTGCCCCTGTCTTCTGCCCCTCTCTCCTCACTCCACAGGCCTTCTTCTTGACACCAGACCTTTAAATTGATGTGAAAATGAATTGATAGTGTTATCTGCTAATTTTTATTTGATTGACCTGCTAGAATCTTGTTGATAAGCATTTGAGGCATTATTATTTATGTATATTCCAAATAATGATTGCAAATAATATTAACATGTTCATTGTTCTTTTTAAAAACATATATATGTGTCATATAAATAAACAATTCTATTTCAGTATACATGTGTTGATTGTTCTATTGTCACAAGAGAATTTTTTTAAATTTTTTTATAATATCACATTTGAGATAGGCCTAACTGATCTACATTTTTAGGTTGTCATTGATGACATACGTTAATGCACATTCTCAATTTTGATTCCTTGTCACTGTACATTTGTATTATTTAAATAAACATCATAATTTAAATGCATTGTAATTGAAAAGTCACATTTTGAATATTTCTTTAGGCCTATACAGTATATATTTTAAATACTCATTACAGATATGTAGATAAACACCTTATTTCTGTTAACCTGTGTTGATTGAAGAAAGTAAAAAGTACAATTACCATAAAGATTTGAAAATTTATTCGCGGCAGAAAACAATACTATGAACATATTTTTAATTAATCATTATTGTTGTAAATTTACTAATGCATAATTCATTGTTTTATTTACCTGTAATCCTGCCACTTCTTCCTGATTTCATCAGGTGTTCGGTTTGAGGCACAAGAAGCATTTATTCTGTAATTAATAATTTGTATATGGTTACAGAATATTCATGAATATATTTCATATTTTATTAAAAATTAATGAAATAATTAGACATTAATTAATTTATATGTAGATGGACAATACTTGATGGTATCATTTCAAATAGAGAAGAAATTTATTTTGGGAAATTTAAGTTGAATAATATTTTAGGAACGCTTCATCTGTGGTTGATATTGACATTAGGTGACTGCAGTGATTATTTTAGGCCTAATATCAAACAAAATATTTTACATATACAAACAAAAAGGGAACCTACCGATCAGTAATTGCCCTCCACACCTTTTTCTTCTCTTGGTGTGTTACAGTCGATGAAAATGAGGAGAAGAGCAACCCTCCGTGCAGTGTCACCTCGTCGATTATGATATCCATCTCCTGCACGGAGAAATTGCTCTTTCTTTGGCGTTTCACCGACATTTGGTCAGTCATTTTCAGTGCGCTTTGAAAAGACTTCGGCAGTCTATAGTCTGCTATGCGCGAGCACCTTGCGCACCTGGGCAAGGGAGCCTACTCTCGTTCGGTAACTAGCGGTAACTAGGAAGTGTTTATTTATTTCTTGCACTGAAGAGTTCACTCGTAGCGCTAAGGGCGATCGTAAATAAAATTGTGATAAGGGCGCCGTAAGGGCGTTTTGTGAAACCGGTGTAAGTTTTTCTTAAGGGCACCCTAATCTTCGTCGTAACGGCTAAGGGCGCCCTTAGTAAAGGGGGCTTTGTGCAAGTGGGGCCAGATCTCTTCGATGGGCAGGGCCGCTGCGTACGCCTTGGACGTCGCAACTGCCCTAACCGAATGAGCCTTGAGGTCACCTGGGGGCTCACGGCCCTTGTGAACATAAGCCAGACAGATCGTCGAGACAATCCATCTCGATATTGTCTGCGTAGAAGCAGGTAAGCCCTGCTTACCTCCACCGTAACAACAAAAGAGCTGCTCATCTCTACGGATGGAGGCCGTTTTTTTTAGATAGGCTTTCAGTGTCCTGCGCACGTCAGAATTTGTGCGTGCGAGGCCTGAGACCCTGATGCAGCCGGTTGTCTAAGAGCCGGCAATTTTATAGGGGCCGAGACATGGAATGAGTGGGCCACTTTTGGTCGGTAGGAGTCTGGCAGTCTAATCTCGGGATTGGAGGACATAGCATGTATGTCTCCTACCTGTCTGCCAGACGCCACCGCCACTAGAAAAACTGCTTTCCAAGTGAGCAGCTGAAGCGATACTGCCGATAAATCAGGGGTTAAAAAATTTCTGAAAACTTTACTTGCCACAGGGCAAGTCAAACCTATGTTTCCACTTGCCCTGTTTTTTTTTATACTTGCCTGAATTTGTTCACTATTCATAGTTTAATAAAAAAAGAAGAATACGTCAGATTTATGTTATTACCCCATTTATTCAGTAAACTTTGGTTATGCCAATGGTGAATGTTACTTCACATGATTTATTTATTTATTATAATGTTCATGACATATTGCAACTTGAAATAAACTTACTTCATGTCAAATATGTTGAGTTGAGTAAGGATAATTTCGTAACCAAAAACAAACTCATTGACCCGTATTTTCAAAAAAATTATATCACGTAAAAAGTCTAAATTGCATACCATTAGACCAAATATTTTATGTAATTCATATTGCAATGATGAAAGTCAGTTTTCAAACATTAGTTATTATATTACATGAACGTATTTAGATACTGTAAAATTATTTGACCTAGCAAATAAAAAACAATGCAGTTTAATTACCGGTAGATAGTTTTGCTGACTGTATACATGGCTATCACTTGCAAGTAAAATCGTACTTATTAATTGTCATTTAAAACTTACTTAATCAACGATAAAGTTATTTTGTTAGACACTTACATTTTTTAAAAATGATTTGACTTCGGCCAAAGTTCGTTCATATCGATTTCATGTACAATCAATGCTCATCGGCGAATTTCGTTTTGAGTACGAAACTAAATATATACGTTGACTGTGCTGTGCGCGATTGCGCCTGTAATGTATAGTAGCTTTACTGTGCAAGAAAGAACCCAGTCGATGCCAGTTTATGAACAAAGGGAAGTAACTCTTAATCTCTTATCGTGTCAGTCATTATTGTGTTAACGTATCGCCGATTTAGGGACCGTAACTTCAATCAATTTCATTGTAAAAAACAACAAAGACACAGATATTGACGTAGAGAGCTTTTTATGCAAGTTCAGTCATATATTTTCATTACTTGCCCACGGGCAGTTTACTTGCCCGACACTGTAAATATACTTGCCCCGGGCGTCGGGCAATGGGAATTTTGAACCCCTGTAAATTCCTAAACTTCGGACCCGAGAGCCAGTCCAGGACTATAGAAATGTCCCAAACCGGGCTGGACCGCCTCACAGGAGGTCGGATCCTGTCCACGCCTGCTAAAAAGCGCTGAACCAGAGGATGTACCCCCAAAAGGGCGCCGTCCACTGGTACCGCCATATCAAATTGGTTAGTTGTAACAGTTTGTGTGTTAGGCTGTTGTGGGGTGGATGGGTGGGATTGTTTTTCCCCGGCCGAAGCCCCCCGCCTGTCCTCGACTGAGTCTGCCTCAGATGACGAGTCATCGAGACTAGACATGGCCGAGGACACCGTGGCGGAGGCCGAAGCCTTTACCTTCTTACCACCTTTGACCTTACTGGCAAGGGCCTTTTGCGCCTTAAGTGCCTTAGAAGGGGGGGGCCAGCTTGTAGATGTCTTTACCATCCTGCAAGGCTTGGGCGAAAAACTCTAGGTCGACGTCACGCCTGGCTCTGGCCCTGGGGGTGAACGCCTGACATGTCTCACACCTGAGGGGGTGGTGAAAGTCCGAAGCCAAGCAACGTAAGCATTCGTCATGGGCGTCGGTGATCGACACCGACCCCTTGCACTGGGCACAAGCCTTGAATGGCTAGAATAAAAAAGCCAAATCAAGACGTGCACAGGCCACATGTGTATATATATATAATTATTTTTAAATAATATATATACTAAATACATGGGGAAATGATATGTGAATGTTTATGTCAAACATGCATGTACAAAACATGAGCAGAGGCGAATGGCAAATGCGAAGTAGAAAAGTAAACAAGCATGGCCACACCCCTAAAATCACTGAAAGAAATAAAGCATGTAATATGACTAATTTGCTTGCAGGCCAAGGGCGATTCGAAATACTCACCGAAAACGAATCTAGAACCCCAATATGATAATATAAACACGTGGAAAGCCCAGATTTGACCAAATTCCACGATCAAAAAACATCGATTGAAGAAAAATGGCCGCCAACTTGGGTCGACTTTCCCGCCCCTACGCGAGAAAGTAAGTTACAAAAACACGAAGTTTTTTACACTAATCCTAGAAGCCATTCGACCCTACTGTAAGACAGGTAGAAGTTACCACACATACAGATTGCTTTTGGGCCATTTTCTTAGAATAGTGCAGAACTCAGTTGAAAAACTCAGAGAGAAACTTCGTGACAACTTGTCGGTTCAATGACAGGATGAAAAGTGGTGAGATTAGAGTTATCTGCCCCTGGTTGCATGACAACCGTAAGGGGTGAGGCTCGAAGGGGGCGACCCAAAGTACGTTTTTTCTTAGTTTTTTAACTATTTTTAAGTGGAAAATATAGTTACAACCTGTCATATATAAAAAATCAAGGATTTTATGCAATAAGTACCCCAAGGAGGATCCCTTCTGAAAAAGAATTGGTAACCCTATCTTAAATGGTTTCTGAGAAAAGCTGTCCCATTTGGAGATACCATGAACAAAGTCCAAAAATATGTAACAAGGGCAATAACTCTGGTAAAAATAATTGCACGCTTCTCATTTTCGTACTCCATCAAGGTATTCATGCCCTCAAGCAACTTATCAAATTTGGTAACCCTATCTTAAACGGTTTCTGAGAAAAGCTGTCCCCTTTATCTCGGACGGACGGACGGACAGACGGAGCCCAAACCTATATCCCCCTTCCACTTGTGGCGGGGGATAATAACTTTAAAGAAAATTTATTATTAACTAAGTTTTAACAATTGCTTCTTTATGTAAACTTACCAGTAAGAGTTTCCTCTCCAAAGTCATTGTTGTCCCAGACGAGGGTGGTGAAAACATCAGGGGCAATTCCATGTAGGACGGGGCTCTCACGGCTTAACTATTGTGCGGCGAGAGGAGTGTCATGCTCAAGTGTTACTGACTGTGACACACAATGTCCAAAGGCATTCAGTAGATTCTGGAGCCTTGCAGAGCATGTTAGATGCCGTACAGTCATTCCCAACGCAAGATGCTTGGGCATCAACTTCCTACCCTGTGTTGCCAAACAGATAACATCTTGTGATAGTGAGAGAAGTTTCTTCTGTGCATCATTACTGGAAATTTCACCTTTATCAGTGCAAAAGTTGTCAGATATGCCACATGACCATGCTAGGAAATTGAACAACTTTGCTGGAATTATTTCCAAAAACTTGCTTAGAGTCAGGTTGTTGGCTGAAGGGGGCCACATTGTCACAGATGGTGATGCTTGAATGGCATTTCTAACCATGATGGCAGCTCTGTATAGATCAGCAAACTCATGAATGACTGAATGGAAGTTCACTCTCCTCTTCTGTGTCAGAGAAAGAGTCGATATCATCAATTGCTGTCATGGTAATCAAAGATGAGGTGTTGGCAGCATCAGCAGAATGGAATAGGACTAACTCACAACATCTTGACTCGGGTTGAATGAATTCAAGATCAGTATATTTCTTCTTAAGCCTGTCCTTTAACTGAAAGTTGCGATAGCCATTGATATCTAGTCATTCTACATCCTTCACAGTGTCAATGAACATGTTTGTGAGCATCCTCGGTTACCCATGGTTTATATATGCTCCTTACTCTCCACTATATCTATTACCCATGGGAAGTTTCATCAGAGAAATCTGTACTCAAATTACCCGCCCTTGGCCGGCGTGAGCCAATCAAACCGCTCCGCAGCTTGGACCTGTGAGGCAATGACAATTCATATCACTTCGTTGCAAAGCAAGCGAGGCCATTGTGTTAGCCATCCGTCACGGTTATCTCCCTTGGCCATTTCGGCCTTATCCCACTGAGCATTTTCTTTGGTTGCTGACTTCGTCACGCTGGCCAAGGCAGGGGTAGACGCTTGCTAGAAATCTTTACTAGCCCGAAGTGCTCTTTGGGCTAGTGACATATCTTACTCTGTAGTGCTTCAAACAAATTTCACTAGCCCTTCTGAATTTTTACTGGCCTCAGGCCAGCGGACCAGTGCAAGTGTCGATTCCTGCAAGGGCGGGTAATTTGAGAACAGATTCCCCTGATAAGGTTTCCCATGGGTGATATAGTGGAGAGTAACGGGACAATATAAAACCCTGGGTAACCGAGGATGGTTTGTGAGATGAGTTATCTTCAGCACTTTCCCATTTTAAACTAGCCTCTTTTCTATTACCTCTGCACAGAAAATGTCAAAAGATTCAGTCAATGGCCGGACATTAGTTTGCTTTCCATCACAGACACACTTAGTGGAGGCTTTGTAGCATGAAGCATGATAACGAACTTCAATGCATACAGGATCAAGATCTCCAGCAGAATCTGTAGCAGAATTCTGTTATCCCCATTAAGTCGTGCTGCCCCCAACAGTTTTTCTGCATCAGTTTCACATGTTATTAGACCTTCCATTTTTCTCTTCCCTGTAGATCTGTCAACAATCTTCTTAGTCTTCCTTATGATGCATCCTTTTGGAAGAACATGCTCTGATCTGCGTGTAGAATGTGATGATAGGAAGTTGGACCGGAGTGTTGGTAACTTTGCAGATGGCTCAGATGTAGAAATCTGTAAGTAAATAACATTGATAATCAGTAATAGGAATATAGCGGCTGCATATTAAAGAACAATAAATTTTTATCCATACTAATCAGGAAATTATTGGTATTTACATTCACCACTGACAAAATTCAATTTGTAAATTATGAATTATATAAATTAAATTAATATTATAAATATCATAACAAAAAATTGGGCATAGCTACCTGCCGGGTCTAGGGGCAATAACTACCAAATTTATCAAAGTCAATTTAAATAATTACATAATATTTAGATATTTCCATAACATGAGCTCACCTCACCTAGTTCTATCAATAAGCATGAACAAAAATATTGAAATATTAAAAACATCAGGAACATGTGACTACTATTCGCTAGTTTCACAATAATTTTCGACTCGCCGTGAGCATGCGCAGATAGATGCTGCATGGAATCTGGTCTGGCCGGAAGTAGTCGTTAGCGTAGAAAGACTGTAATATCTTGTTGAATATATCGAACATAACTACTGTAAAGACAATTATTTGAGAACGACAACAGTCAAAAACAAGTTTTTACACCCCTGTCTATAACAATAATGATTTGTAATAATGATAAAGACATGTTTTTGTTGTAGGGACTATAAAGACAAAGGGATTGTGTTGACAGGCATGACAAGGGTAGTGGTGCTGACACTAAATAAAGTCGTATTCTAACTAATCCCCTCTGTTGTTTTTGCATCGAAACGAACGTAAACACACACAATTGAAACTTTATAATTCATCTTACCTTTTATAGCAATGTTTTTTATTATTAATTAATTTGTTTAGAGATTTAATTGACGTAAACTCGAATTGTATATTTAACGTAGTCTCGAACTCCAATTGAACCATGACTCGATTTACTATTGTGGCGATTCTTTATTTTATCCCTTCTAAATGGATTCAATGCTAGTTCTCATTTCAAAATGAAATTAAAATAAATAATTTGATATTCTCAGTTCTCTTTTCTAAATTATTTTAGTGACTGTAAACTGTTTTTGCAAGAGATCACAGTAACTGGTATTTATAACACCATCGATCTGCACAAATATTTTCTGTTATACAGATAAAAATGTTTCATTGTTTGCACTCAAATGAAGATAGACTTTGAGACTCTTCTAACCTATTGCATGTTGATCCCAAAAAAATGCCTTTAAAAAACCTCGAACCAATTATGGAATTAAATCAAGGACAGGAACATTTAAGTCAAATGTAGTGCCATTGTTTCACATAAGTGTTGTCTGCCATGAAGTACAGGTTGTTATGAAAAATGTTCAATTCACAATTTTATAAATAAATTTATACTAGCATATATGATTTTGAGTTATGTTGATGTATTTCCTAAATCATTGTTCAACATGATCTTGCTGTGACCACATATGACATAAGTTGATAAAGAACACTGAATTTTATACATACATTATTGGGATGTCTTTCGGCTTCTCAAGTTTATCATTATAACACTATATATATAGAAACAATAAAAACAACTGTAAATATATTCTTCAGGTTCTTTTAATTGTTATCATTCACTCTTAATCTAGATATTGTAATAATATATTCATTTTATGTGATTGTCATGTTTGCAATGCATGTACATGCATGATTTTTATTTGATGTATAAAATATCATATCATTTATTAACTTACAAACTTGACATACAAATAATGTCTCGGTTCAGACTCATTATTCATTTTATTACCAACAACTATGCATCATTTTCTTGTGGCCTATATTGCTTTCATATAAAATCATGATAGGAGATGATCTCATTATATTTGAAATCATTATACTCCCATTCTTTCATAAGGGCATCTCAGATACAATTTAATTTCAAGCTGAGCTATAACTTTTTTTCAGAATTAGAGCTTTTCTGGAGACGTCATTCGGTCTAGTTTCTCAACATTTGTATACAGTGAACTGTATTACAGTTCACTTGGCAAAACATTTACTGGTAATATGAAATTTTTAAGATCCATAATACAACAATTTACAAACAAACAAAATCTTCTCTTTTTTCATTATTGTAAACTGATATTAATATGGCTCATTGCGTACATTTAACATGCACACTTACAACATTTGCTTATATTTATTACAGTATGTTTTGTGATTCTCAACTCTACTAGCCTATATATACTTGTTGATTTATGAGTCTGGATTTTCTGAAAGCTATTCAACATTGTGTGAATGTAGAAATTAACATGACATAAATATTTTCAGTGAATCCTGTAATTAATAGTCTTACAACTATATTTTGAAATGTTGTTGTCACTTGTTGGATCTAGTGACAGTAGTGGGATCTTGATAGATCCCGAGCAGCTTGAGAGAACAAATTTTAATTTATCAATCTGTTAATAATACTGACACTATGAACGCCAAGGTAGTCAACATAAAAATGAAATAAAGATTAATTCATACTTTATTCAAAATAAGTTATTTTTATTTAACGAATATCAATAACTTATGTATAACAATATCTAAACGTAGATATAAAAATTTGTTGATGTGAGAAGGTTAGTTTTTATTGGTTGACAGCTTCATATGGAGTTCTGTAGGCTGGGAAAACCAGTCGTAAATGTTGCTTGAAACAAGTAAGTTTTCCTTTCTGTAAGAAGTTTCAGCACCTAGGTACACAAAAAAAATACCTGGGTTAATTTAATCATTTGTGAAAAAAGTCGGATATTGATCTGTCAAACTCGTATGAAATCCAAGGTGACAATCAGACAGGATTCCATGCGTTCGATGTTTATAAATCACCATAAGAAAAGAATTTGTATAATTTAAGACTTCAGGGTCGTAAAAACTCGTTTTGACTTCTGTCCTTCTCAAATAATTGTCTTTACAGCAGTTATATTCGATAGATTCAACAAGATATTACAGTCTTTCTACACTAACGACTACTTCCGGCCAGACTGGATTCCATGCAGCATCTATCTGCGCATGCTCACGGCAAGTCGAAAGTTATTGTGAAACTAGCGAATATCAACCTAGTACGATGCATATATACAAGCTGCAATTGATCTGTAATCTTTGTGTTATTATAATTTTGGTGTGAATGAAAGTGATCTAAAACTGAACAATAACAAATTAAATATGAATTTTATGATAAACATTCTAAGATATCTAAAATCAAAATGCAAAAAGATTACTAACCTTCTGAAAAATAACTAATTTAATGTAAAAACAAGCTGAAAATAGTGATGTGCTTTTTTTAAACTGGGATTCAAAAGTGATCGAAAACTGGACAATTGCTTGAATTAAATACATTAGACTGAGCTACCTAAAATTTGAAAGCAAAAAGATCACTAACCTCACTGTTGTCAGGAAGTTCCCTTGGTGTCGGAGCTGTCCCTTCTCTTCCTGGAAACACCCTGTCTAATCCTCTTCAGTTCTGTAAATCTTTGCTAGCAGCGTCTATGGTAACCGGCAATGTCAGGTACAACAAGGTCACTGTTATCAAGTATCCTGACTGAAACGATCTTCTCCAAACCATCTATGGATACCCCGACTCTGGCACACTCATACAGCTTAGTTCAAGAAACTTGGGTACACGGTAAAATTGGCTCCTTGTCAATTTCAAGCAAGTGGCAGAAACACTCCTTCAAAGGAACTGCCATTTTACTGCGACGGGCAAACTGGATTTGCTGCTATCTGATTGGTTAATATTGCTAAATGCAATTGGGCTACTAAATTGCTTATTTTTCATTAATGACCACATTGTTTTAGGAGAACTTTGTCAAATATGCTTTTATACATTAAAATCTTATTTATCATGTTAAGATAATTAAGATATCATATTTACCCTCCAGCCTGAAGCACTTTGGCCCATGACCTATGTGCATTGGATAGTCTCCCTTGGTTAAATGAACGGAAGGCGTTGCTGAATAGGGCTGCAGTAATAAGTAAGAGTACTTCATGGACTACACATACTGAGTCAACAGGAACGTGATTTTGATACATCAAGGTTTGTAGATTCACTTTATTATTACTCCTGCTTCATTTCAAAGGAAATATATCTATACGAGTAAGTTTTATATCTTGGTGCTCTGGTCCCTTTATTTCCTACTTTCACTTTCGATTTCAATGCCTGGTGAATATATTTCCATTGTAACTAATGCATGTTATATATATATAATATTAGCTTAGATATGAAAAGAATAACATTGTTCTTTGCCAGTGATATATTCATTTTGGACGGATTTTGTGTACAATTAATGACATTACCTTTTTGACTTAGCAACATAAACTTAGCTTCTTTGACTTGGTAATATCATGAACATTGATGTTCATTGAAACGTCAATACAGTTACATCACATACAATGAAACTGAATCATCATATATTCATAAGTATATATTCATATATATTCCAAACGTATTCTTTGAACGTCATGGCAGTGGTGAATTTTTATTAACTTTGGCATGAATGAAACAGATAGAAGAGGTCAATTTTGGAAAATTCATATTTAATTAATTTAAAAAAAAGTTATTTCATATTGCGTAAATAAGAACACATTCATCACAAATACATTGGATGAATATAAGAGGAAATGTATGATGTATGTTGAGTCGTTGACCCTGTCGATCACTTACTGAATATTTCAAAGAAGAAAAAAACTGTAGTTTTTATAAGATTGAGCCCTGGTTCCTTCAAAGAGCTGATGTTCAGCTGCTGCTATGAGGTATAAAATGTAGATTTGGTGACCCTCTGACCTCAAATGTGGGTCACAGAGGTCATGACCTAAAAACCTGCTTTCATCTTCGAAGAACACAAAGACGTCACCTAGGAGGCTGTAATATTGTGTGCAGACTCGTTAGCCAATGACGATTCTAAATTGTAGATTTGGTGACCCTTGGGCCCAAATTAAGGGCCTTACAGGCCATGACCTACAAATCGATTACATTCTCCATAATTAAACAATATAAACCCTGATGAGCTACAAAGCCCATTACTCTAATTTTTTTTATTAACAATGTATTACTTGAAAATGCTTAAATCTTATCCTTAGATAATAAATCCTGTCCCGATGGGCTACAGAGCCCAAGATTCTATTTTTAGCTCATCAGGCTTATGGCATGGGATGGCGTCCGTCCGTAAACTTTTCGCTTTATCGACTTCTTCTCCAGAACTACTGGGTCTAGGGAGCTGAAATTTTGTATACAGACTCCTTGGCCAATGGGCTTTCTAAATTGTAGATTTGGTGATCCAGTGACCCCAAATAAGGGCCTCACAGGCCATAACCTAAAAACCTATTTTCATCTTCTTCTCCAGAAGGAAAATACCTAGAAGACTGAAATATTGTGTACAATCTCTTTAGCCAATGGAGATTCTAAATTGTAGATTTGGTGGCCCCAAATAAGGGCCTCACAGGCCATTACCTAAAATCCTATTTTCATCTTTTTCTCTAGAATGCAAAGACCTAGAAGGCTGTCATGTTGTGTAAAGAGTCTTTAGCCAATGGAGATTCTAAATTGTAGATTTGGTGACCCTGTGGCCCCAAATAAGGCCCCCACAGGCCATTACCTAAAATCCTGTTTTCATCTTTTTCTCCGGAACTAAAAGACCTAGAAGGCTGTAATATTGTGTGCAAACTCTTTAGCCAATGGGGATTCTAACTTGTAAATTTGATGACCCTGTGACCCCAAATATGGGCCACAGCCTAAAAAAACCTTTGAAATTGAGTTTTTAACTGATATTTTATGGCACTTCAACCACTATGTAATCTATCCCTAATAAAATACCTGAGGGAGAGTCATCTCATCTTTTAGATACGTGAGTCCTAACTTGGGTTTGAGAAATGCAGAATTGAGAAAAAAAGTAACTTTGCAGTTAATCTTATTCAGTAGGAATGTGAAATATATGTAGACTTGAGATTACAATCTACATTGTGGACATGTTTGTATAATTGATGTAATCAATGTGAAATGAGAACTATTGAATAGCCTATGAACTGAACATTGTGACAAACCACAAAGGAATAAATTGAAGAGGAGTTAAGAATTCTTTTATTTTACATGAGATATGTGAACTGCATATGACTGGTAATAAAATGATAAGATAAGATTATTTTCATCTTCTTCTCCAGAATGAAAAGACCTAGAAGGCTGTCATGTTGTGTAAAGAGTCTTTAGCCAATGGGAATTCTAACTTGGAAATTTGGTGACCCTGAGAAAAAAAAGCAACTTCGCGTTTTATTTTTTCAGTAGGATTGTGAAATATATGTCGAAGATAAGGTCTCCATTACGGACATGTTTGTCAAATTGATGTAATCAATGTGAAATGAGAACTATTGAAGAGCTTCTGAAATGAATATTGTGGATATTATAGGAAAGGCCCTCACAGGTCAAACATAGAAATCTATTTTCATCTTCTTCTCCAGAACAAGCTAGAAGGAATATTGCGGATGAAAAGGCTAAGAACTGTTAAAATTGTGTAGAGATTATTTAGCCAAGGTGATTCTAAATTGTACTATGTACCATGAGATTCATCACATTGCCTGTTCTCTTTAAACCTTATACGGTTAGATCAGTGCTGCCAGTGTTTAGTGCAAGGCAGAGGCTATTACATAATTTGGCTGTAAAAGCACAGATGGCTTGTAACCAGAGCCAATGGGTCAGCATATTGCATAATCTCCTGTATGTTGATCTTGCTGAGTGCTCTCTCTCAATTTCAAGACTAAGATTTGTCAGGGCTAGGGATTGTGCATTATATTGAGACAATATATTTCGGTCTTCATCATCAAACAATATAAACCCTGATGAGCTACAGAGCCCATGGCTCTATTTTTATTTGAAATTTAATTCACCTTTTTATCAAATTTTGTTTCCTAAATGTGATACAGTTTACATGCGTCTGGCCATACAGGCTGTACAAGTTATTATAAAGTTTATATCTGAGTAATTCTACGTTATAAATGGCATTTGTAGATATATCATTCCTTTACAGTCCAATTATCCTATTATTCCACAGATGGCGACAGCAGCAGTAGATGAGGAGGAAGATGTGCTCACGTGTTCTGTGTGTTTGGACAGCTACACAGATCCTTGTACCTTACAGTGCAAACACAGCTTCTGTCGTAGATGTATAACCGACTATGTCAAGACACAAGCAGATGCTCTACAAGCCAAGACCATCCCTTGTCCCTCCTGTCGTCAAGTGACCAGAGTACCTGACCCCTCCAGACCAGTGGACGAGTGGGCGGGGCAGCTGCAACCTGGACACGTCATACAGGAACTGATGGCGAGAGTCAACAAGGATACTGAAGGTAAATATTATAATTTAATATTGCACCCGGTATATTATTCTCAATATTAGTAGGCTAAATTACCTCGATGTTCACCATTTAGTTATATATTCACTTAGATTATAGTGTATCATTTACAAAGTTACATGTAACGTCAAATAGTAGGATATACAAAATTGTTCGAATTTGCACTGATTAATTGAAGATTTTGATAATACGAGTCAACTTCAAAGTTGATTTTGTCACATATCACTTGCCACATATATAGCGTTTGCCATTTGCCTTTTAAAAGGAATAAATTTAAAGGTTTTGAATTTTCTCTGCTAAAAACTTTAAACTTAAAATTTTCATTTCAGTCCCATGATTGTCCTTTTTAGTACAATTTATACAAACTGTGGATAAAAGAAACATAGCACTAACAGAAAATGTAGAACTATTAGGGAGAACGGCATACCCTTACGTTCTCATAGCAAGGTTGATATTTTGTATCAAATCTGTTGTTGCATCAGCAGCGGTTTTCAACAAAAGAAGTCCTTAGAACAATTCAATTCAATTCAAACGTTGTGATAATTGTGTAGTTGAAAGTTTGTGATTTTTAAAACCATGTCTATCTCATTTGTTTTCACAGACACTCCATGTTTCCCATGTCAACAACTAGGGGAGACAACTCCAGGCAAGTTTTGGTGTGAAGAGTGTGAGTTAGTATTCTGTCAGAGATGTGCTAAAACTCACTCCGTAATGCCAAACAACCGTGACCATGACCTCTGTGATATCAAAGATAAAGGTCAGACCAGTCGACACAAGGCTAGATGTAAAAAACACAGAGACAAACTGATTGAGTTGTACTGTAAAAACTGTAATGTTTCACATTGTTATCTATGTTCTTTTGACAACCACAGAAAATGTGAGGATGTTGTTACTGTCAAATCCTTTGTGTCAGACATGAAGACTGAACTGTCTGAACTGAACCATCAACTTGAGGAACAGGAAAAGAAGTCAAACAATCTTGTTGAACACCGGAGGTCCATAATATCCAAACTGAACACGGACAGGGCAAATGTAATTGATGAAATCCGATGTACAAGTCAGAAAGCTGTTGATATGATCAAGATGAAAGAGAAACAACTGATAGATCAAGTTGAGGAAATTACAAACAGAGAGACTAACGAACTGAAGTCTAAAGTAAAGCAGGCGAATATTCAGCTGCAGACCTACAGACAGTACAGTGAGTACATCAAACAGGCTGTCAGCTCGGACAGTGAGTTGGAAATCTGTGACGTCTATCAGGTATGGAAGTCTGGACAGCTGGATATCAGTCAGGAGGGAGATGAGGAGATGGGAGGAGGCAACATTTCATCTGTCAGATTTTCTCAACAGAAACAAAACATCACAGAAGTTCTTGACTCTCTACATCTCGGTGAGATTGTTACAACATACCTGCCTACTGATGTGCTGTCCTCTCCAACAGTGAGTGAGTCTGTTGATACCAGAGTAGAACAGGACGAGAAGGATCCTGATATACATAACATCACAGTTCTGGAAGTAGAAGGTGTCCACACAACAGTCGTCACTGACTACAACAACATGTGTGTGAAATCCTTCTACATCAGGAACAACACGACATGTCACAGTCGTCTTCAACTGGATAGCAAACCATGGGGTATAACACAGCTTGGAGACAACAAAGTGATGGTTGCTGTTCCAAAACAGATTGTAACAGTAGCAGTGACCCCTGACCTAGTCTACGAGACACGTATCAACACAAGTAAGAGTTACTTCAGTCTGGCAGTGATGTCACCTTCAAGACTTGCAGCAGGTGCTGGTAACTGTGTTGATATCCTGAACATGCAGGGAGAGGTGATGAAGTCTGTCACTACACACAACATGGAGCTGTTTAAATATCCCGTGTTCATGTGTATCAGAAACACAGGACATCTCCTGGTGTCAGACCTGTTGAAGAATGCAGTCACCTGTCTGACATCAGAGGGACAGACTGTATGGATATACTCTGGTACAGAGGGAGGAAAACTCAGCAACCCTAGAGGTATTAATACAACAGGTGGAGGAGATATCCTTGTTGTAGACAGTGACTTGCAGAAAGTGATTCAGTTGAGTGAGTCAGGAGAGTATGTCCGAGATGTTCTCACCTCACAGGATGGTCTCAATTATCCACAAGGTATCTGTGTAGACAAACATGGATCATTGTACATATGTTACTCTGGTAAACTATTGAAGTTTTTGTTCATGAGAAAGTGAACACAAAGGCCTGTCAGTATTTCTCATTGATTTGATTGTTTTTTTTCATTGAGTGTTTTGGTTTTTGCTGAATACTATTATCAATATGTTAAGTGTCAACCTCTAATTCAACAAGGTTCAGATATCATATTGAATGAAAAGAGGGAAAAAATGCATATTGGGTAGAACATACACTCCAATTTAAGATGCAAAAATCTATTTTATTATTATTTGTATACTGAATGCTTCATAATTAGATGCATAGTTTGTATAGACAGTAAATGTGTGTAACCTATGTGTAAGTTTGTATTTCCACACTGTGTAATATAATTTGAATAATATGTTCATGTTAAATAAAAAAATTAAGAAATAAATATTAGCATATTTGTATATCATCTTTGCGTTTTATTAATCGGGGTATAGTTTTCTGGAAATAAAAACCTTCTCTTTTGTCATATTATCGCTATGTTCATGATTCCACATTTCTAATAACATTGATGAGTCGTTTTACACGACATAAACTTATCACGAAAGATCCTGTCAAAATATTTACTGAAACAAATGACAGTCTGAAACTGATACCTGAAATGTACATACTTTGTGCATGTGCAATGCGTGCTTCACGCTCCTCAACATTCCAAGAAGACGTCAGCGTGGGCTCTTAACAGATCAGCCGCCTTGATGCTAATTATTTCATTGAATTAGACCTAAGCATCTATACCAAACACTGAGTGAATAGTAAGTCGCTGTAGTAATGTTTTTACATTTATTCTGGTTCGCATTATCGCAAATATTATATGTTCCCCTTCCCCATCGTTCAAATAACTTAATTCATTCAGCGAATTATAATTCCAACGCTCTTCAATTACATATTTTACATATAAATAAGCTTAAATTTATTGTTAAATAATAGATAATGGCAGGGTCAGCTCTGAACACCCTAACTGTTCACGAGATACTTCGTGATACTGAACGCTTGGCAGGACTAGCACAAGAAAGTCATGCTGCACGTGCTGTGAACTGAAATGTACAAAACTAAACTGTCAATTATAACAATGAGATATGCTATCACTCTCTAGAGCTGTGTGGATGACTTTAACTTCTTAATCTTTCACGATGGCAAATATTTAACGTAACCCAATGAACGTAAAGAGCTGAAATTTTGTGTACATACTCCTTGACTGAAGGGGATTCTAAATTGTAAATTTGGTGACAGTGAGACCCCAAATATTGGGTCACAGAGGCAATGACCTAAAATGCTATTTTCATCTTCATCTCCAGTCCCAATGGCTCTAGCGAACTGAAATTTTATGTACAGACTCCTTGGCTGTAAGGGATTCTAAATTGTAAATTTGGTGAGTCTGTGACCCCAAATATGGGTCACAGGGATCATAACCTAAAAGCCTATTTCAGTTTACAGCATCTTTCTGAGATTATATTTGCACTTCAATCAGTAAGTAGGTAAGGGAGGTAATTTTAAAGAAAACAGCTGAGTTAAAGGCATTTCATCTTTCTGATGTGAGAGTTCTAACATGTGCTTTGAGAATATAATATGTCTGATGAAAAAGAGATATTTAGAATTAAAAACTTAGAATTGGAGGTCTAACAAAAATTATAAGTCATATTTTATCTTTGTCTCACATTTCACATATGAGTAATTATTTGTATTTTGCAAGTGAATTTGCTGATAAAGGTACACAAGTCTAAAAGTATTCTAAAGACTTAATACAGAATCTTTTATTAAATCTAATATTATGTTCTTTGTAATTTAAGAGTAAATAATGGAGTTTTTTAATATCTCATGATATTGTGTAATTATTTGGAGAATTAATTAATTAATTAATGAGAATTTCCAGTACGAGTCAATTTGGTATACCTTATTTATATCATATTTTATACTTTATAACTGATTTAGTTTTCTATTAACTTTGCAGTTAATTTTATTCAATAGGAACAAGAAATGAGATAGATGTCTACATCATGGACATGTTTAATGTGAATCTATTTGAAATGAGAACTATTGAATACCCTTTGAAGGAATAACTTGAAGAGGAATTAAATTTTTTCATTTTACATGAGATATGTGAACTGAATATGACCAGTGATGACTGGTGATAACATAGGACTATAAAAGAAGTAGCTATATGAGATTGTGACATCACACCTATTTTCATCATCTTCTCCAGTACAGAAAAATAATTAATTGTAGGAAAAACTGCATCTAATGGTTATGGTAACAAAATATTTTTAAACTGCTTTAATCGTTTCACTACCTAGATTCTTATTACTACATTCCATTATCTGCACATTGCTATAAAGTCCACTCCATAACATACCCCACTTATTATCTCCTGATGAGCTACAGAGGCCATGGCTCTATTTTTGGAAGACTGTACCTGGATGAATGAATTGAAAAAAATTGCCTTGTACATGAATCATTTATTCATCATTTCATATGATTTCAGCTCATCAGGTATGAGAGACAAGATGGGTTTATGGCATGGGCCGTTGTTTGGTGTCCGTCAGTCGTCCCCAAATTTGTAACATTTTCGACTTCTCCTCCTGAACCGCTACACCCCAAATGTATATATATGACAATTTATAGTATTGAGTCAAAATGTGCAATTCAGAGATTACAGTATAAGATTACTCCAATGACCGAAAACTTTAGAATGCTGAAATCTCATATATGATATTTTACAATGTTGATGTATATTATTAGCTATAATGATCAAACTGCTTTGTTCAGTGCAGTGTTGCTTATGAGTTCCTAACAGTTTCACTTTCATATCGGCACCCTAGGTCTGAGGTAGTTCTACTAATTCGTCAGGGGTGTTTAATTACATTGATATTGACATTATATAAACATATTTTATCATGAATGTATGCGTGTTTATTGAGTAGTTAAGTGTATTTGGACCCAAATTACATCAGATTGTTTTGATATGAATTTGTTGTATCACATGTCACATTGTAGATAACAGATTTCTCTATTATGATATCATATGTATGTGTTGAAATAAATAAAAATGTGCACCAAAATTTGCTTTTTATATGATCAAAGTTATGTTTATTCAGGATACATCTTTACTTATATTAAGTAAAAGTGTTAAACAACCCATTACATAACCGGATTAACCATAATCAAAGTCGCATAAAAAGGTGTCACATAAAAATGAAAACTTTTAGCGGTCATTATAATGTGGAGAGAGAGAGAGAGAGAGAGAGAGAGAGAGAGAGAGAGAGAGAGAGAGAGAGAGAGAGAGAGAGAGAGAGAGAGAGAGAGAGAGAGAGAGAGAGAGAGAGAGAGAGAGAGAGAGAGAGAGAGAGAGAGAGAGTAATGTACAAGTACAAGTACAATGTAAACACGTTTGATTGTGGTTATGTTATCCTATTACCATCAAGATGTTGGCAACTTTCATTGTTAAACCATTGCAATTATGAGCATCCATTTCGTGATCCATTATGTTCATATTGTATTGTGGACCTACATACCTTAAGTATATATATTCTATATACTCAATAATTGGAGGATGGAAATCTGCATTGCTTAACCAAACCATAACAATTCATTTTAAAACTGAATTTATTGATGGGAAGGGTGTTTTTTCAATCTCATTAAAATCAGAATGCAATTAAGCCCAACTACGTTTCACATATACATATACGTTTAACATAGTTGAGCATAATTACGATCTGATTTTAATGAGATTGGATTGTTTTCCTTGTGATAATATTTCTTTTCCATTTTGTGAGATATCTTTATTTCCATTAGAAAATGTGCTACAGCTCATTTAAAATCGTATTGAGAACTATTGAGATGTGAAAGTGGCATTTAGATAACAATAAATCATTTCAGTTTGTAAGCATTCTTTATTGAAGACCAATTCAACAAAGTACAAATCCCTATACATAGACAGATACTTACAGTATATACATATCACAGACAAGGTTACAAGGTGCAATACTATATAAGTTACATGTTAATTTCCCTCAGACATACAACATTTCCAATCACTAGAATACAGCTCTTAAAACTGTCAGGGGGAGGGGGCTTCTTTTAAACTAATCCATGAAATATAGCATGATGTCAATAAGAAGGAATGCCCATTTACCATAGTCACAATAATGGGCTGCAATTAAGGTTACCCCTCCGGATTTGTGGGACAACTTGACATTACAAAGATATGATCTTTTATTTGCAGTTTGTGCAGAGTTTATTAAGATTGAACAACTAGAGAAGGGGGAGACTCAAAGGCCTGATGGGGCGCTTATTACGTCAATCACAGTATTCTTCCTGTCTCTTAGTTTTAAAGAGCTGTATTTTGATTGTCTCATTATTAGGTAATCACATTTTTTCAACTTCGATGATAAATATTCTTTTATATAAAATTATAAACCAAACAACAACATTTAAGTCAGTTTACCATAACACAAGACAATTCTGATACTTGGTAACGGCAATATATTTAAAAACATTTTAAACACTAAAACATCATAGAATTAATTTGATGAATAAAAGGCTCAAACATCAACATGATGTTTCATGGTAATGAATAAGAAATGATTGTGATACATAAAATGACTAGTTTAAAAACATAATATCAATACATTCCACACCGAGGTTGAGGTGACAAATATAATTAATAGCAGAAATTAATTCATAATTTATTTATTAATAACACGTTAATAAACTTCATTGACGAACACTGATTTCCTGCTTTTTACCCATCATGGCCCAGCTTTCTATACTGGCCCAGCTTTCTATATTGGTCCAGCTTTCTATACTGGCCCAGCTTTCTATATTGGCCCAGCTTTCTATATTGGCCCAGCTTTCTATATTGGACCAGCTTTCTATACTGGCCCAGCTTTCTATACTGGCCCAGCTTTCTATACTGGCCCAGCTTTCTATATTGGCCCAGCTTTCTATATTGGACCAGCTTTCTATATTGGACCAGCTTTCTATATTGGCCTAGCTTTCTATATTGGACCAGCTTTCTATATTGGACCAGCTTTCTATATTGGCCTAGCTTTCTATACTGGACCAGCTTTCTATACTGGACCAGCTTTCTATATTGGACCAACTTTCTATACTGGCCCAGCTTTCTATACTGGACCAGCTTTCTATACTGGCCCAGCTTTCTATATGGGACCAGCTTTCTATACTGGCCCAGCTTTCTATACTGGCCCAGCTTTCTATATTGGCCCAGCTTTCTAAATTGGCCCAGCTTTCTATATAGGCCCAGCTTTCTATATTGGACCAACTTTCTATACTGGCCCAGCTTTCTATACTGGCCCAGCTTTCTATATTGGCCCAGCTTTCTATATTGACCCAGCTTTCTATATAGGCCCAGCTTTCTATATTGGCCCAGCTTTCTATACTGGCCCAGCTTTCTATATTGGCCCAGCTTTCTATATTGACCCAGATTTTCATATAGGCCCAGCTTTCTATACTGGCCCAGCTTTCTATACTGGCCCAGCTTTCTATATTGGCCCAGCTTTCTATATTGGCCCAGCTTTCTATATAGGCCCAGCTTTCTATATTGGACCAGCTTTCTATATTGGCCCAGCTTTCTATATTGGCCCAGCTTTCTATACTGGCCCAGCTTTCTA
Organism: Gibbula magus; assembly: GCA_936450465.1. NCBI lineage: Eukaryota > Metazoa > Mollusca > Gastropoda > Trochida > Trochidae > Gibbula > Gibbula magus. The sequence continues at coordinate 80,883,567 of OW388290.1, read as the reverse complement.
TACTGGCCCAGCTTTCTATACTGGCCCAGCTTTCTATACTGACCCAGCTTTCTATATTGGCCCAGCTTGTTATATAGGCCCAGCTTTCTATACTGGCCCAGCTTTCTATATTGGCCCAGCTTTCTATATTGACCCAGCTTTCTATACTGGCCCAGCTTTCTATATTGGCCCAGCTTTCTATACTGGCCCAGCTTTCTATATTGGCCCAGCTTTTTATATAGGCCCAGCTTTCTATACTGGCCCAGCTTTCTATACTGGCCCAGCTTTTTATATAGGCCCAGCTTTCTATACTGGCCCAGCTTTCTATATTGGACCAGCTTTCTATACTGGCCCAGCTTTCTATACTGGCCCAGCTTTCTATATTGACCCAGCTTTCTATATTGGCCCAGCTTTCTATATTGGCCCAGCTTTCTATACTGGCCCAACTTTCTATACTGGCCCAGCTTTCTATATTGGACCAGCTTTCTATATTGGCCCAGCTTTTCATATAGGCCCAGCTTTCTATACTGGCCCAGCTTTCTATACTGGCCCAGCTTTCTATATTGGCCCAGCTTTCTATATTGACCCAGCTTTCTATATAGGCCCAGCTTTCTATATTGGCCCAGCTTTCTATACTGGCCCAGCTTTCTATATTGGCCCAGCTTTCTATATTGACCCAGATTTTCATATAGGCCCAGCTTTCTATACTGGCCCAGCTTTCTATACTGGCCCAGCTTTCTATATTGGCCCAGCTTTCTAAATTGGCCCAGCTTTCTATATAGGCCCAGCTTTCTATATTGGACCAGCTTTCTATATTGGCCCAGCTTTCTATACTGGCCCAGCTTTCTATACTGGCCCAGCTTTCTATACTGGCCCAGCTTTCTATACTGGCCCAGCTTTCTATACTGACCCAGCTTTCTATATTGGCCCAGCTTTTTATATAGGCCCAGCTTTCTATACTGGCCCAGCTTTCTATATTGGCCCAGCTTTCTATATTGACCCAGCTTTCTATACTGGCCCAGCTTTCTATATTGGCCCAGCTTTCTATACTGGCCCAGCTTTCTATATTGGCCCAGCTTTTTATATAGGCCCAGCTTTCTATACTGGCCCAGCTTTCTATACTGGCCCAGCTTTTTATATAGGCCCAGCTTTCTATACTGGCCCAGCTTTCTATATTGGACCAGCTTTCTATACTGGCCCAGCTTTCTATACTGGCCCAGCTTTCTATATTGACCCAGCTTTCTATATTGGCCCAGCTTTCTATATTGGCCCAGCTTTCTATACTGGCCCAACTTTCTATACTGGCCCAGCTTTCTATATTGGACCAGCTTTCTATATTGGCCCAGCTTTTCATATAGGCCCAGCTTTCTATACTGGCCCAGCTTTCTATATTGGCCCAGCTTTTTATATAGGCCCAGCTTTCTATACTGGCCCAGCTTTCTATATTGGCCCAGCTTTTTATATTGACCCAGCTTTCTGTACTGGCCCAGCTTTCTATATTGGCCCAGCTTTCTATATTGACCCAGCTTTCTATATAGGCCCAGCTTTCTATACTGGCCCAGCTTTCTATACTGGCCCAGCTTTCTATATTGGCCCAGCTTTCTATATTGGCCCAGCTTTCTATATAGGCCCAGCTTTCTATATTGGACCAGCTTTCTATATTGGCCCAGCTTTCTATACTGGCCCAGCTTTCTATACTGGCCCAGCTTTCTATATTGGCCCAGCTTTTTATATTGACCAGCTTTCTATATTGGCCCAGCTTTCTATATTGGACCAGCTTTCTATATTGGACCAGCTTTCTATATTGGACCAGCTTTCTATATTGGACCAGCTTTCTATACTGGCCCAGCTTTCTATATTGGCCCAGCTTTTTATATTGACCAGCTTTCTATATTGGCCCAGCTTTCTATATTGGACCAGCTTTCTATATTGGACCAGCTTTCTATATTGGACCAGCTTTCTATATTGGTCCAGCTTTCTATATTGGTCCAGCTTTCTATATAGGCCCAGCTTTCTATATTGGACCAACTTTCTATACTGGCCCAGCTTTCTATACTGGCCCAGCTTTCTATATTGGCCCAGCTTTCTATATTGACCCAGCTTTCTATATAGGCCCAGCTTTCTATATTGGCCCAGCTTTCTATACTGGCCCAGCTTTCTATATTGGCCCAGCTTTCTATATTGACCCAGATTTTCATATAGGCCCAGCTTTCTATACTGGCCCAGCTTTCTATACTGGCCCAGCTTTCTATATTGGCCCAGCTTTCTAAATTGGCCCAGCTTTCTATATAGGCCCAGCTTTCTATATTGGACCAGCTTTCTATATTGGCCCAGCTTTCTATACTGGCCCAGCTTTCTATACTGGCCCAGCTTTCTATACTGGCCCAGCTTTCTATACTGGCCCAGCTTTCTATACTGACCCAGCTTTCTATATTGGCCCAGCTTGTTATATAGGCCCAGCTTTCTATACTGGCCCAGCTTTCTATATTGGCCCAGCTTTCTATATTGACCCAGCTTTCTATACTGGCCCAGCTTTCTATATTGGCCCAGCTTTCTATACTGGCCCAGCTTTCTATATTGGCCCAGCGTTTTATATAGGCCCAGCTTTCTATACTGGCCCAGCTTTCTATACTGGCCCAGCTTTTTATATAGGCCCAGCTTTCTATACTGGCCCAGCTTTCTATATTGGACCAGCTTTCTATACTGGCCCAGCTTTCTATACTGGCCCAGCTTTCTATATTGACCCAGCTTTCTATATTGGCCCAGCTTTCTATATTGGCCCAGCTTTCTATACTGGCCCAACTTTCTATACTGGCCCAGCTTTCTATATTGGACCAGCTTTCTATATTGGCCCAGCTTTTCATATAGGCCCAGCTTTCTATACTGGCCCAGCTTTCTATATTGGCCCAGCTTTTTATATAGGCCCAGCTTTCTATACTGGCCCAGCTTTCTATATTGGCCCAGCTTTTTATATTGACCCAGCTTTCTGTACTGGCCCAGCTTTCTATATTGGCCCAGCTTTCTATATTGACCCAGCTTTCTATATAGGCCCAGCTTTCTATACTGGCCCAGCTTTCTATACTGGCCCAGCTTTCTATATTGGCCCAGCTTTCTAAATTGGCCCAGCTTTCTATATAGGCCCAGCTTTCTATATTGGACCAGCTTTCTATATTGGCCCAGCTTTCTATACTGGCCCAGCTTTCTATACTGGCCCAGCTTTCTATATTGGCCCAGCTTTTTATATTGACCAGCTTTCTATATTGGCCCAGCTTTCTATATTGGACCAGCTTTCTATATTGGACCAGCTTTCTATATTGGACCAGCTTTCTATATTGGCCCAGCTTTCTATACTGGCCCAGCTTTCTATACTGGCCCAGCTTTCTACATTGGCCCAGCTTTTTATATAGGCCCAGCTTTCTATACTGGCCCAGCTTTCTATACTGGCCCAGCTTTCTATATTGGACCAGCTTTCTATATTGGCCCAGCTTTTTATATTGGACCAGCTTTCTATATTGGCCCAGCTTTTCATATAGGCCCAGCTTTCTATATTGGCCCAGCTTTCTATACTGGCCCAGCTTTCTATACTGGCCCAGCTTTCTATATTGGACCAGCTTTCTATATTGGCCCAGCTTTTCATATAGGCCCAGCTTTCTATACTGGCCCAGCTTTCTATACTGGCCCAGCTTTCTATACTGGCCCAGCTTTCTATATTGGCCCAGCTTTTTATATAGGCCCAGCTTTCTATACTGGCCCAGCTTTCTATATTGGCCCAGCTTTTTATATTGACCCAGCTTTCTGTACTGGCCCAGCTTTCTATATTGGCCCAGCTTTCTATATTGACCCAGCTTTCTATATAGGCCCAGCTTTCATACTGGCCCAGCTTTCTATACTGGCCCAGCTTTCTATATTGGCCCAGCTTTCTAAATTGGCCCAGCTTTCTATATAGGCCCAGCTTTCTATATTGGACCAGCTTTCTATATTGGCCCAGCTTTCTATACTGGCCCAGCTTTCTATACTGGCCAAGCTTTCTATATTGGCCCAGCTTTTTATATTGACCAGCTTTCTATATTGGCCCAGCTTTCTATATTGGACCAGCTTTCTATATTGGACCAGCTTTCTATATTGGACCAGCTTTCTATATTGGACCAGCTTTCTATACTGGCCCAGCTTTCTATACTGGCCCAGCTTTCTAAACTGGCCCAGCTTTCTATACTGGCCCAGCTTTCTATATTGACCCAGCTTTCTATACTGGCCTAGCTTTCTATATTGGACCAGCTTTCTATATTGGACCAGCTTTCTACATTGGCCTAGCTTTCTATACTGGACCAGCTTTCTATACTGGACCAGCTTTCTATATTGGACCAACTTTCTATACTGGCCCAGCTTTCTATACTGGACCAGCTTTCTATACTGGCCCAGCTTTCTATATGGGACCAGCTTTCTATACTGGCCCAGCTTTCTATACTGGCCCAGCTTTCTATACTGGCCCAGCTTTCTATATTGGCCCAGCTTTCTAAATTGGCCCAGCTTTCTATATAGGCCCAGCTTTCTATATTGGACCAACTTTCTATACTGGCCCAGCTTTCTATATTGGCCCAGCTTTCTATATTGACCCAGCTTTCTATATAGGCCCAGCTTTCTATATTGGCCCAGCTTTCTATACTGGCCCAGCTTTCTATATTGGCCCAGCTTTCTATATTGACCCAGATTTTCATATAGGCCCAGCTTTCTATACTGGCCCAGCTTTCTATACTGGCCCAGCTTTCTATATTGGCCCAGCTTTCTAAATTGGCCCAGCTTTCTATATAGGCCCAGCTTTCTATATTGGACCAGCTTTCTATATTGGCCCAGCTTTCTATACTGGCCCAGCTTTCTATATTGGCCCAGCTTTTTATATAGGCCCAGCTTTCTATACTGGCCCAGCTTTCTATACTGGCCCAGCTTTCTATACTGGCCCAGCTTTCTATACTGACCCAGCTTTCTATATTGGCCCAGCTTTTTATATAGGCCCAGCTTTCTATACTGGCCCAGCTTTCTATATTGGCCCAGCTTTCTATATTGACCCAGCTTTCTATACTGGCCCAGCTTTCTATATTGGCCCAGCTTTCTATACTGGCCCAGCTTTCTATATTGGCCCAGCTTTTTATATAGGCCCAGCTTTCTATACTGGCCCAGCTTTCTATACTGGCCCAGCTTTTTATATAGGCCCAGCTTTCTATACTGGCCCAGCTTTCTATACTGGCCCAGCTTTCTATATTGGACCAGCTTTCTATACTGGCCCAGCTTTCTATACTGGCCCAGCTTTCTATATTGACCCAGCTTTCTATATTGGCCCAGCTTTCTATATTGGCCCAGCTTTCTATACTGGCCCAACTTTCTATACTGGCCCAGCTTTCTATATTGGACCAGCTTTCTATATTGGCCCAGCTTTTCATATAGGCCCAGCTTTCTATACTGGCCCAGCTTTCTATACTGGCCCAGCTTTCTATATTGGCCCAGCTTTTTATATAGGCCCAGCTTTCTATACTGGCCCAGCTTTCTATATTGGCCCAGCTTTTTATATTGACCCAGCTTTCTGTACTGGCCCAGCTTTCTATATTGGCCCAGCTTTCTATATTGACCCAGCTTTCTATATAGGCCCAGCTTTCTATACTGGCCCAGCTTTCTATACTGGCCCAGCTTTCTATATTGGCCCAGCTTTCTAAATTGGCCCAGCTTTCTATATAGGCCCAGCTTTCTATATTGGACCAGCTTTCTATATTGGCCCAGCTTTCTATACTGGCCCAGCTTTCTATACTGGACCAGCTTTCTATATTGGCCCAGCTTTTTATATTGACCAGCTTTCTATATTGGCCCAGCTTTCTATATTGGACCAGCTTTCTATATTGGACCAGCTTTCTATATTGGACCAGCTTTCTATATTGGACCAGCTTTCTATACTGGCCCAGCTTTCTATATTGGCCCAGCTTTTTATATTGACCAGCTTTCTATATTGGCCCAGCTTTCTATATTGGACCAGCTTTCTATATTGGACCAGCTTTCTATATTGGACCAGCTTTCTATATTGGACCAGCTTTCTATACTGGCCCAGCTTTCTATATAGGCCCAGCTTTCTATATTGGACCAACTTTCTATACTGGCCCAGCTTTCTATACTGGCCCAGCTTTCTATATTGGCCCAGCTTTCTATATTGACCCAGCTTTCTATATAGGCCCAGCTTTCTATATTGGCCCAGCTTTCTATACTGGCCCAGCTTTCTATATTGGCCCAGCTTTCTATATTGACCCAGATTTTCATATAGGCCCAGCTTTCTATACTGGCCCAGCTTTCTATACTGGCCCAGCTTTCTATATTGGCCCAGCTTTCTATATTGGCCCAGCTTTCTATATAGGCCCAGCTTTCTATATTGGACCAGCTTTCTATATTGGCCCAGCTTTCTATACTGGCCCAGCTTTCTATACTGGCCCAGCTTTCTATACTGGCCCAGCTTTCTATACTGGCCCAGCTTTCTATACTGACCCAGCTTTCTATATTGGCCCAGCTTGTTATATAGGCCCAGCTTTCTATACTGGCCCAGCTTTCTATATTGGCCCAGCTTTCTATATTGGCCCAGCTTTCTATACTGGCCCAGCTTTCTATATTGGCCCAGCTTTCTATACTGGCCCAGCTTTCTATATTGGCCCAGCTTTTTATATAGGCCCAGCTTTCTATACTGGCCCAGCTTTCTATACTGGCCCAGCTTTTTATATAGGCCCAGCTTTCTATACTGGCCCAGCTTTCTATATTGGACCAGCTTTCTATACTGGCCCAGCTTTCTATACTGGCCCAGCTTTCTATATTGACCCAGCTTTCTATATTGGCCCAGCTTTCTATATTGGCCCAGCTTTCTATACTGGCCCAACTTTCTATACTGGCCCAGCTTTCTATATTGGACCAGCTTTCTATATTGGCCCAGCTTTTCATATAGGCCCAGCTTTCTATACTGGCCCAGCTTTCTATATTGGCCCAGCTTTTTATATAGGCCCAGCTTTCTATACTGGCCCAGCTTTCTATATTGGCCCAGCTTTTTATATTGACCCAGCTTTCTGTACTGGCCCAGCTTTCTATATTGGCCCAGCTTTCTATATTGGCCCAGCTTTCTATATAGGCCCAGCTTTCTATACTGGCCCAGCTTTCTATATTGGCCCAGCTTTCTATATTGGCCCAGCTTTCTATATTGGCCCAGCTTTCTATATAGGCCCAGCTTTCTATATTGGCCCAGCTTTCTATATTGGCCCAGCTTTCTATACTGGCCCAGCTTTCTATACTGGCCCAGCTTTCTATATTGGCCCAGCTTTTTATATTGACCAGCTTTCTATATTGGCCCAGCTTTCTATATTGGACCAGCTTTCTATATTGGACCAGCTTTCTATATTGGACCAGCTTTCTATATTGGACCAGCTTTCTATACTGGCCCAGCTTTCTATACTGGCCCAGCTTTCTACATTGGCCCAGCTTTTTATATAGGCCCAGCTTTCTATACTGGCCCAGCTTTCTATACTGGCCCAGCTTTCTATATTGGACCAGCTTTCTATATTGGACCAGCTTTCTATATTGGACCAGCTTTCTATATTGGCCCAGCTTTTCATATAGGCCCAGCTTTCTATATTGGCCCAGCTTTCTATACTGGCCCAGCTTTCTATACTGGCCCAGCTTTCTATATTGGACCAGCTTTCTATATTGGCCCAGCTTTTCATATAGGCCCAGCTTTCTATACTGGCCCAGCTTTCTATACTGGCCCAGCTTTCTATACTGGCCCAGCTTTCTATATTGGCCCAGCTTTTTATATAGGCCCAGCTTTCTATACTGGCCCAGCTTTCTATATTGGCCCAGCTTTTTATATTGACCCAGCTTTCTGTACTGGCCCAGCTTTCTATATTGGCCCAGCTTTCTATATTGACCCAGCTTTCTATATAGGCCCAGCTTTCATACTGGCCCAGCTTTCTATACTGGCCCAGCTTTCTATATTGGCCCAGCTTTCTAAATTGGCCCAGCTTTCTATATAGGCCCAGCTTTCTATATTGGACCAGCTTTCTATATTGGCCCAGCTTTCTATACTGGCCCAGCTTTCTATACTGGCCAAGCTTTCTATATTGGCCCAGCTTTTTATATTGACCAGCTTTCTATATTGGCCCAGCTTTCTATATTGGACCAGCTTTCTATATTGGACCAGCTTTCTATATTGGACCAGCTTTCTATATTGGACCAGCTTTCTATACTGGCCCAGCTTTCTATACTGGCCCAGCTTTCTAAACTGGCCCAGCTTTCTATACTGGCCCAGCTTTCTATATTGACCCAGCTTTCTATACTGGCCTAGCTTTCTATATTGGACCAGCTTTCTATATTGGACCAGCTTTCTATATTGGCCTAGCTTTCTATACTGGACCAGCTTTCTATACTGGACCAGCTTTCTATATTGGACCAACTTTCTATACTGGCCCAGCTTTCTATACTGGACCAGCTTTCTATACTGGCCCAGCTTTCTATATGGGACCAGCTTTCTATACTGGCCCAGCTTTCTATACTGGCCCAGCTTTCTATACTGGCCCAGCTTTCTATATTGGCCCAGCTTTCTAAATTGGCCCAGCTTTCTATATAGGCCCAGCTTTCTATATTGGACCAACTTTCTATACTGGCCCAGCTTTCTATATTGGCCCAGCTTTCTATATTGACCCAGCTTTCTATATAGGCCCAGCTTTCTATATTGGCCCAGCTTTCTATACTGGCCCAGCTTTCTATATTGGCCCAGCTTTCTATATTGACCCAGCTTTTCATATAGGCCCAGCTTTCTATACTGGCCCAGCTTTCTATACTGGCCCAGCTTTCTATATTGGCCCAGCTTTCTATATTTGCCCAGCTTTCTATATAGGCCCAGCTTTCTATATTGGACCAGCTTTCTATATTGGCCCAGCTTTCTATACTGGCCCAGCTTTCTATACTGGCCCAGCTTTCTATACTGGCCCAGCTTTCTATACTGGCCCAGCTTTCTATACTGACCCAGCTTTCTATATTGGCCCAGCTTTTTATATAGGCCCAGCTTTCTATACTGGCCCAGCTTTCTATATTGGCCCAGCTTTCTATATTGTCCCAGCTTTCTATACTGGCCCAGCTTTCTATATTGGCCCAGCTTTCTATACTGGCCCAGCTTTCTATATTGGCCCAGCTTTTTATATAGGCCCAGCTTTCTATACTGGCCCAGCTTTCTATACTGGCCCAGCTTTTTATATAGGCCCAGCTTTCTATACTGGCCCAGCTTTCTATACTGGCCCAGCTTTCTATATTGGACCAGCTTTCTATACTGGCCCAGCTTTCTATACTGGCCCAGCTTTCTATATTGACCCAGCTTTCTATATTGGCCCAGCTTTCTATATTGGCCCAGCTTTCTATACTGGCCCAACTTTCTATACTGGCCCAGCTTTCTATATTGGACCAGCTTTCTATATTGGCCCAGCTTTTCATATAGGCCCAGCTTTCTATACTGGCCCAGCTTTCTATACTGGCCCAGCTTTCTATATTGGCCCAGCTTTTTATATAGGCCCAGCTTTCTATACTGGCCCAGCTTTCTATATTGGCCCAGCTTTTTATATTGACCCAGCTTTCTGTACTGGCCCAGCTTTCTATATTGGCCCAACTTTCTATATTGACCCAGCTTTCTATATAGGCCCAGCTTTCTATACTGGCCCAGCTTTCTATACTGGCCCAGCTTTCTATATTGGACCAGCTTTCTATATTGGACCAGCTTTCTATATTGGACCAGCTTTCTATATTGGACCAGCTTTCTATACTGGCCCAGCTTTCTATACTGGCCCAGCTTTCTACATTGGCCCAGCTTTTTATATAGGCCCAGCTTTCTATACTGGCCCAGCTTTCTATACTGGCCCAGCTTTCTATATTGGACCAGCTTTCTATATTGGCCCAGCTTTTTATATTGGACCAGCTTTCTATATTGGCCCAGCTTTTCATATAGGCCCAGCTTTCTATATTGGCCCAGCTTTCTATACTGGCCCAGCTTTCTATACTGGCCCAGCTTTCTATATTGGACCAGCTTTCTATATTGGCCCAGCTTTTCATATAGGCCCAGCTTTCTATACTGGCCCAGCTTTCTATACTGGCCCAGCTTTCTATACTGGCCCAGCTTTCTATATTGGCCCAGCTTTTTATATAGGCCCAGCTTTCTATACTGGCCCAGCTTTCTATATTGGCCCAGCTTTTTATATTGACCCAGCTTTCTGTACTGGCCCAGCTTTCTATATTGGCCCAGCTTTCTATATTGACCCAGCTTTCTATATAGGCCCAGCTTTCTATACTGGCCCAGCTTTCTATACTGGCCCAGCTTTCTATATTGGCCCAGCTTTCTAAATTGGCCCAGCTTTCTATACTGGCCCAGCTTTCTATATTGGACCAGCTTTCTATATTGGCCCAGCTTTCTATACTGGCCCAGCTTTCTATACTGGCCCAGCTTTCAATATTGGCCCAGCTTTTTATATTGACCAGCTTTCTATATTGGCCCAGCTTTCTATATTGGACCAGCTTTCTATATTGGACCAGCTTTCTATATTGGACCAGCTTTCTATATTGGACCAGCTTTCTATACTGGCCCAGCTTTCTATACTGGCCCAGCTTTCTAAACTGGCCCAGCTTTCTATACTGGCCCAGCTTTCTATATTGACCCAGCTTTCTATACTGGCCCAGCTTTCTATATTGGACCAGCTTTCTATACTGGACCAGCTTTCTATATTGGACCAGCTTTCTATATTGGCCCAGCTTTCTATACTGGCCCAGCTTTCTATACTGGCCCAGCTTTCTATATTGGCCCAGCTTTTCATATAGGCCCAGCTTTCTATACTGGCCCAGCTTTCTATATTGGCCCAGCTTTCTATATTGGACCAGCTTTCTATATTGGCCCAGCTCTCTATACTGGCCCAGCTTTCTATACTGGCCCAGCTTTCTATATTGGCCCAGCTTTTTATATTGACCAGCTTTCTATATTGGCCCAGCTTTCTATATTGGACCAGCTTTCTATATTGGACCAGCTTTCTATATTGGACCAGCTTTCTATATTGGACCAGCTTTCTATACTGGCCCAGCTTTCTATACTGGCCCAGCTTTCTATACTGGCCCAGCTTTCTATATTGGCCCAGCTTTCTATATTGGCCCAGCTTTTCATATAGGCCCAGCTTTCTATATTGGACCAGCTTTTCATATAGGCCCAGCTTTCTATACTGGCCCAGCTTTCTATATTGACCCAGCTTTCTATACTTGCCCAGCTTTCTATATTGGACCAGCTTTCTATACTGGACCAGCTTTCTATATTGGACCAGCTTTCTATATTGGCCAAGCTTTCTATACTGGCCCAGCTTTCTATACTGGACCAGCTTTCTATACTGGCCCAGCTTTCTATATTGGCCCAGCTTTCTATATTGGCCCAGCTTTTCATATAGGCCCAGCTTTCTATATTGGACCAGCTTTTCATATAGGCCTAGCTTTCTATATTGGACCAGCTTTCTATATTGGCCCAGCTTTCTATATTGGCCCAGCTTTTCATATAGGCCCAGCTTTCTATATGACCTAGCTTTACATGATATTTGCTCAATTGTCCTTATTGACCCAGCTTTCCAATATGTGCCCAGCTTTCCACATGTGTCCAGCTTTTCATATGGCCCAACTTTCCATATTGACTCAGCTGTCCATATGTGCCCAGCTTTCTATATTGGCCCAGCTTTCTATATTGGCCCAGCTTTCTATATTGGACCAGCTTTCTATATAGGCCCAGCTTTCTATATTGGCCCAGCTTTTCATATAGGCCCAGCTTTCTATATGACCTAGCTTTACATGATATTTGCTCAATTGTCCTTATTGACCCAGCTTTCCAATATGTGCCCAGCTTTCCACATGTGTCCAGCTTTTCATATGGCCAAACTTTCCATATTGACTCAGCTGTCCATATGTGCCCAGCTTTCTATATTGGCCCAGCTTTCTATATTGGCCCAGCTTTCTATATTGGACCAGCTTTCTATATAGGCCCAGCTTTCTATATTGGCCCAGCTTTTCATATAGGCCCAGCTTTCTATACTGGTCCAGCTTTCTATATTGGCCCAGCTTTCTATATTGGACCAGCTTTCTATATTGGCCCAGCTTTCTATATTGGACCAGCTTTCAATATTGGCCCAGCTTTTCATATAGGCCCAGCTTTCTATATTGGACCAGCTTTCTATATTGGCCCAGCTTTTCATATAGGCCCAGCTTTCCATATTGGTCCAGCTTTCTATATTGACCCAGCTTTCTATATTGGACCAGCTTTCTATATTGGCCCAGCTTTTCATATAGGCCCAGCTTTCTATATTGGCCCAGCTTTCTATACTGGACCAGCTTTCTATACTGGCCCAGCTTTCTATATTGGCCCAGCTTTCTATATTGGCCCAGCTTTTCATATAGGCCCAGCTTTCTATATTGGCCCAGCTTTCTATATTGGCCCAGCTTTCTATATTGGACCAGCTTTCTATATTGGCCCAGCTTTCTATATTGGACCAGCTTTCTATATTGGCCTAGCTTTTCATATAGGCCCAGCTTTCTATACTGGCCCAGCTTTCTATATTGGCCCAGCTTTCTATATTGGCCCAGCTTTTCATATAGGCCCAGCTTTCTATATTGGCCCAGCTTTCTATATTGACCCAGCTTTCTATACTGGCCCAGCTTTCTATATTGGCCCAGCGTTCTATACTGGACCAGCTTTCTATATTGGACCAGCTTTCTATATTGGCCCAGCTTTCTATACTGGCCCAGCTTTCTATACTGGCCCAGCTTTCTATATTGGCCCAGCTTTTCATATAGGCCCAGCTTTCTATACTGGCCCAGCTTTCTATATTGGCCCAGCTTTCTATATTGGCCCAGCTTTTCATATAGGCCCAGCTTTCTATATTGGACCAGCTTTCTATATTGGCCCAGCTTTCTATATTGGCCCAGCTTTTCATATAGGCCCAGCTTTCTATATGACCTAGCTTTACATGATATTTGCTCAATTGTCCTTATTGACCCAGCTTTCCAATATGTGCCCAGCTTTCCACATGTGTCCAGCTTTTCATATGGCCCAACTTTCCATATTGACTCAGCTGTCCATATGTGCCCAGCTTTCTATATTGGCCCAGCTTTCTATATTGGCCCAGCTTTCTATATTGGACCAGCTTTCTATATAGGCCCAGCTTTCTATATTGGCCCAGCTTTTCATATAGGCCCAGCTTTCTATACTGGCCCAGCTTTCTATATTGGCCCAGCTTTCTATATTGGACCAGCTTTCTATATTGGCCCAGCTTTCTATATTGGACCAGCTTTCTATATTGGCCCAGCTTTTCATATAGGCCCAGCTTTCTATATTGGACCAGCTTTCTATATTGGCCCAGCTTTTCATATAGGCCCAGCTTTCCATATTGGTCCAGCTTTCTATATTGACCCAGCTTTCTATATTGGACCAGCTTTCTATATTGGACCAGCTTTCTATACTGGCCCAGCTTTCTATATTGGACCAGCTTTCTATATTGGACCAGCTTTCTATATTGGCCCAGCTTTCTATATTGGACCAGCTTTCTATATTGGACCAGCTTTCTATATTGGCCCAGCTTTTCATATAGGCCCAGCTTTCTATATTGGCCCAGCTTTCTATACTGGACCAGCTTTCTATACTGGCCCAGCTTTCTATATTGGCCCAGCTTTCTATATTGGCCCAGCTTTTCATATAGGCCCAGCTTTCTATATTGGCCCAGCTTTCTATATTGGCCCAGCTTTCTATATTGGACCAGCTTTCTATATTGGACCAGCTTTCTATATTGGCCCAGCTTTTCATATAGGCCCAGCTTTCTATACTGGCCCAGCTTTCTATATTGGCCCAGCTTTCTATATTGGCCCAGCTTTTCATATAGGCCCAGCTTTCTATATTGGACCAGCTTTCTATATTGGCCCAGCTTTCTATATTGGCCCAGCTTTTCATATAGGCCCAGCTTTCTATATGACCTAGCTTTACATGATATTTGCTCAATTGTCCTTATTGACCCAGCTTTCCAATATGTGCCCAGCTTTCCACATGTGTCCAGCTTTTCATATGGCCCAACTTTCCATATTGACTCAGCTGTCCATATGTGCCCAGCTTTCTATATTGGCCCAGCTTTCTATATTGGCCCAGCTTTCTATATTGGCCCAGCTTTCTATATTGGCCCAGCTTTCTATATTGGACCAGCTTTCTATATTTGCCCAGCTTTTCATATAGGCCCAGCTTTCTATATGACCTAGCTTTACATGATATTTGCTCAATTGTCCTTATTGACCCAGCTTTCCAATATGTGCCCAGCTTTCCACATGTGTCCAGCTTTTCATATGGCCCAACTTTCCATATTGACTCAGCTGTCCATATGTGCCCAGCTTTCTATACTGGCCCAGCTTTCGATATAGGCCCAGCTTTCTATATGACCTAGCTTTTCCATGATATTTGCTCAACTTTCCTTATTGACCCAGCTTTCCAATATGTGCCCAGCTTTCCATATATTGGCCAAGCTTTCCATATGTGCCCAGATTTCCACATGTGTCCAGCTTTTCATATGGCCCAACTTTCCATATTGACTGAGCTTTCCATATGTGCCCAGCTTTCCACATGTGTCCAGCTTTTCATATGGCCCAACTTTCCATATTGACTGAGCTTTCCATATGTGCCCAGATTTCCACATGTGTCCAGCTTTTCATATGGCCCAACTTTCCATATTGACTGAGCTTTCCATATGTGCCCAGCTTTCCATATGTGCCCAGTTTTCATATGGCCCAGCTTTCCATATTGCCCCATTTTTCCATATAGGCCAAGTGTTCCACATTGGCCCAGCTTTCCATATTCGCCTTCATGGGCCTGTTCTCTGCCATTTGTCTATTTCCCTACATTTGCTCAGTTTTGCTAATTAAGCCAAGTTTTCCGACAAATTGACCCTTTCACTTACTACATTCCTTTATTGGTTTCCCCCAATGACACAGGGTTTTATCTGTTGGTTTGGATAATAAAATTGTTCACCTAATTATGAGCTAATAAACTACAGAAACAAGAAAACTGCAAATGAGGAAAACAAATAAATATCATTTCTTTTATGGTTTTACAAAATGTAGCTGCCAGAATATACAAACCTCAAGCTAACATGAGAGTCGATGTATGAAGAAAGCCTGGAAAGTTACCAGCGCGAAAATATGTTGTTTATCAATTTAGAGAGCTGGAATTTTATGTACAGACTCCTTGGCGAGTGGGCTCTCAATTGTAGATTTGGTTACCATGTGTAATGTGGGTCACAGAGGTCATGACCTAAAAACCTTTTAGTATTACTTGAACTTTCTTAGATATTCAACCTTATTAAATCATTGTCCTGATGAACTACAGAGTCCAAGGCTCTATTTAATTCAAATTTAATTCACCTTTTTATCAAATTTTGTTTCCTAAATCTAATACAGTTTAGATGCATCTGGCCATACTGGTTTATACAAGTTATTGTAAAGTTTATATTTGAGTAATTCTACATTATAAATGGCATTCGTATATATATATAATTATATCAACATTGTACAAAGGACAGGGTTCAATAAAACCCGCACTTCTTCATCCGAGATGGAAATTTTCTATAGTCCTGGTGAGAAGGCACATACCTTATTTAGTTGAAACACTGACGACAGACAGAAATAAGGAGATATGTTATTTATTAGGCTGGGTCTGTAAGTTGACATTCAAACAGTTCTTGTCATATATATATATATAGGAACACAATATTTTGCCATCATAGGTGTGAAAGGACATGGAAAATGATTTTGAAACATTCTCGCAAAATAAAATATGTTCGTATATCAAAAGTAATGTCCAATTGCGGTTGTGTGTTTTAGGTTACTTTTTTTACCACATAATTGTTTCCATGGTGTGTTGATTCAATGTCATTACTGGTTGACAGACCCTGTGTAGTAGTATAGGGAATGGTGGTTCTGGACCACCACCCCTGGTGGTAGTTTTTGAACCCAGATCACTTACTATACCACACTAGGTTTTTCCCATTTGCATTTTGTAACCCCAAGGATTCAACGCCCTAGAGCGTTGAATCCCCTTATATCACTAAGCCCATAATCCGGTAATTCAGTGTCTGCATTCACTGAATCCGGATATATCGCTAGTTCCATTTCCAGAGTATCCATATGCGTGTGTAGTAATACCATTGCTGGCTATCCACCTTTTAGTATCTAGGGGGCTTAGTGATATTTAATTTATATTTAAACTATATATTTGATGCCCCACACTTCTTATCGTATTCATTTCGTGTTTAAACGTTTGTCTACTAAATAAGGATTCCTTATATTGTTCGTGCTTTATATGTTTCTCTACTACGTATTTCTTTACTCCCTTAGCCTTTTTAGTAGTCTTTTCTCTATCAACCTTTTTATACTTATTTTTATCATATGTTTTTACCGAGTACATTTTAGATCTTAATCCCACATACTCAATGATGGGAGTTCCGTTGAACTCGTCTTTCATTTTCCCTAACACCTTTTTATTAGCAACGCTGTAAAGGGGGTGATTGACCGGAAAATCGCTAGTATCGTATGAATCAATTTTCACTACCATATCTTTATATACATCTTCGGTTTCGATACTTAAAAGTAGGGAATCGGTATCCGTATACATAACTTCACATTTATTCCCGTATTGTTTTTTAAGATCGTTATAGTAGAAATCGTACATTAAAAATTTCGAAAGATCGAGTATACTCATACCGACGTACACGGGTCTGTTGAACTTTAAATTACACTTATTTATATGTAAAGCGGCCAAGTCATCATCGAATATCTTAGCCCGGTTGAAGGACGGAGCAGCGATCAGTTTCCTTAGCCTCTCGTCCTCAGACGACCTCACAAGTTTGACGTCAACTCTCTTACGTATATTTTCCATAGTTTTACCGAAGACCGAGTTGTTCATCAATTTGTAGAGGTTTTTCTCGAAGTCACTGGTAGCTTTTTTCCTAAGATTAGTATTAAGTCGAATGTACGGCTCCATCCAACAACTTTGCTTAAATTTTAGAGCCCTATGTATCTTCTTGAGTTTCATACCGAGGGACAAATATAACTGCAGATTCCTATAGTGAATTACATACTTATGTTTATCCATTAAATTCGGAACAAGCTTTTCGATCTTCATTAAGTTATTCTTACCGAGTATATCGGTTTGATATTTAGATAGCCATTCCTTTTTTACCATTAATCTTTCGGGAGCGAGAGGATAGCTATCGTGAGAATCGTGTAACTCCTTAGGATATTCGAGATCAACCTCTAATATATATCCCACACTAGAATCTTCAGGTATTTTCATTATATCATCAACGCCGTCGACCCACTCAAAACCCCCAGTAGGTAAAGCCTGACTCATAGCCCATCCGTAGAGATTATTAGCATCTAAATATAGAATATAATCGTTAGGTCTCTTGGAATTGTATCCTTTTACCAGAGGATTGTTGACCCTTTTGTGCCTACGAGATGACATAGATATACCACCTCTTAAACCTTTCTCTATAAATAAATGCATATCATAATCCGTTAATAATTCCAATTTTACTGACGCATTCTTAAGTAAAGCGTCCCAAGAAAGACCGGGACTCGTATAATAATGAGCAGGATCTAGCTCATACTGAGTCATACAGGTCTTCCTGAATATTTCGAAAACGTCAGCTAGTAGAAGTACATCGGTTTTTAAGTAAAGATCGTGATAATCGCCCAAGTTTTTACATTTAAATTTATCCCACACATCTTCAGCGTGAGAGTAATCAGCATCGGACACATCGGTATCGGTAAGATTGTTCTTAAAGGAATCTTTAGAAGGTAAACGCCCTTCGTTAAATCGATCCCAATTATCCATAAAATCGTATGGGTATATACCCTTTTTCAAGAGTAAATGTCTAGTAGGCTTTTCGGTATATTGGAAAGTTATTTTAAAGTCTTCGGGTTTATTATCTTTGACCAAATCAACGAGGGAAGACAACAAGAACTGAGCGCTATCGATAAACCTTAATTTACCGAGCGAGAATGAGAGATACTTCTCAATATTATTTGGTATACAGTTGATGTTACCTTCAAATTTAGAAATAGCTTGCATTATTATGTGAGAGTCATAGCCTCTAAGATTGTGAAACACAACTGGTATGATGAGTTTCTTCGGTTTTATTCTAAGGTTCAAATTACAGGAACTATGGGCCGCACCGCGGTACCGACCCGTAATATGATCATGATCTCTTACTTTAAAATCTGTTTTACCATTTTTAAACTTTTGACCTTTTAATGGTTTTGTACATATCCAACATGTCTCAGCTTTCTTGTAAGCTACCCGATCATCATTGGTCAAAAGCATAGGTTTTGTTACTTCCAACGTTGTCCTTATGATTTTTTCTTCTTTTTGTAATGCTTCCAAGAAATTCGCAGCTGCATTTTTACCTCTATAGATTACGGGTGAATTGGTTTCCCCATCAGATCTCACAACCACATATCCATACCCGCAAGCTTCGTGCTTTTGGGTAGCAACTGTAAAACTTTTATCCGGACTAGGTGCTGTAGTTTCAACTTTTAAGTTAAGCGACTCAAAATCCGCGTATATTATGTAAGGCGCGGGCATTTTATTCTGGTGATTATTAAAAGAAAGGATGTTTTTGCCTTCTTTAGGCATATCAACCCTGACAGCATTTTGACCAACCCCTCTACAGTCCTCTTTATGTGCATCTAATAGATCGGCTCTACAATATCCGTGAAGGCATCTTTCGCAGAAGAATTTCTTTCCACAATGAGATGTTTGATCATACATTAATCTATTGAAGTTCTTAACCCATGTATAATGATATTTATCATCCTCCTGTATAAGAAAAAGATTGACGAGGCGGCCTTGATTAGCACTTATCTTGTGCACTATGACTCCTTTTGTTTCTTTAGAATTTCCAAATACATTTATAGCTAAGTTATTTTGCTTTTCCACCTTTTGTATTTGAGAAAGAGGAGTGGGAGAATCAACTCCATCAAAATTAAGTCCATCATGATTGGGATAATTGGAAGGCCTATCCACATGTTGATCAGCTGGAAATAAGGCAGATCTCAAAGCCCACCTCAAACAATTATCATCATTATTTTTAACATTAACTATGGCTTTTTTATTCTTGAAATATGGTGGTAATTCGATATATGATCCACCTTTCAAAGGAACATAATTAGCTATATCTAACCATAATGCTTCTACATTATCTACAGAAAATCCCGAACCTCTATGAGTAAATCTTTCTAAAGTTTCCTGCATTACCTGAAAAGAATTGTCTAAAGATGAACTTATGTCACTCGATTCAGTTATTACCTGTTGTTTACTTCTGAAATAAGGTTCAACTACATCTTCTGAATTACTCTTGCTTAATTTTGTTTTCACTACTAATTGGTACTTCATACTTCCTATTTCTTCCAGTTCCTCGTTGAGTTTATTCGTTATGATTGGTTTAATATCATCGAGTAAAGCTGATTGATCTTTAGCATCAACCTCCACATTCATAGTCCAACTTCTTAAATAATTACCTACTTTAAAGCCTGAAGGGATAAAGACCAAATCCTCAAGTTTACCATTTTTTGGAATGCCGGCTTTAAGTAAATGAATCAAATCTGGTTTTTTTAGTTTAGAATACCTCGTTAACCCAAGATCTTTTGCTTCATTTTTTAATTCTTTTAACGTTTTCCTTTTCGGTAATGTTAAATTACCATTAATTAAATCATTCAGCTCAGATTTTCGCAAACGAGAATAACCTCTAAATCCACGCTGTTTTGCTTCATTTTTTAGCTGTCTCACTGTAAATTTAGTTTCTTTTATTTCGAGGACAGTCATCAACTCATTTTTGTTCATGCGAGAATAACCTCTCAATGCACGTTGTTTAGCAATAGCTTTGAGTTCACGCACGGTAGGCATTGTCTATACTTATATGTAAATTTTTTGTTTAATTGGGTGACTTTTTGTGTAAGCCCAACACAGCACATGCTGGCTATACTTATATGTAAATTTTTTGTTTAATTGGGTGACTTTTTGTGTAAGCCCAACACAGCACATGCTGGCTATACTTATATGTAAATCTTTTGTTCATTTGGGTGACTTTTTGTGTTAGCCCAACACAGCACATGCTGGCTATACTTATATGTAAATCTTTTGTTCAATTGGGTGACTTTTTGTGTTAGCCCAGCACAGCACATGCTGGCTATACTTATATGTAAATCTTTTGTTCAATTGGGCGACTTTTTGTGTATGCCCAGCACAGCACATACTTATATGTAAATCTTTTGTTCAATTGGGTGACTTTTTGTGTTAGCCCAGCACAGCACATGCTGGCTATACTTATATTTCATTAAATTGGGTGTCTTAGTGAATATTGATTCTAGCTAACCTTCTTCTTTCGCTATATAGCTTCATACGCTCTCTATCTCGACCATGAGCAATGCATAGTCTATATTTACCTTTCACACCAATACCACAAACAGAACATGTGTAATTGATGTGTCCATTTCTAATACGTTTTGCATGTTTACCACAGTATTCAGTCATACAACCTTTCCCGCACTGAACAGCCTTACCGATCAAAACCCACTTGCAATTATTTACACCAAAAGCCATTGCTTTATGTATAATTATACACTTAAGTTAACATTTCTTCAATATGTTGTATCGGCTGGAACTATCATTAGCTCTTCTCTTACGAATCCTCTTTGGGGTCCGTCTTTTAAATAATACAAGGTGGGTTCATCTTTTTTTGAAACATATTTACTAATTTCATAGGTTTTAAGAGACCAAATTGGATCTGTAGCCCTAAATGTTTGACCTCCTTCTAGCTCGCCCGGTTGATATAAAAACCTAACGCTTACTCTATCCGGCAAAGGTTTATCTTTCCCATGTAAACGAGGTGCAGCAGACTCCGATGTAACAAATTTCAATTTGATAGCATTGATTGGTTTCTTGTTAATGAGTCGACTTTGCTCATTATTCAATGCAGATATAACTGATGGTAGTCTTATTACCCATTCAGTGGATCTCAGCTTAGGATTTTTTAATTCTTCGGCATACTGATGACCGAATAAACGCTCCGATAGCGTTCTATTAAATCTCTCCACCAGAGCTTGACTCCGATGAGCCCCTTTTTCACCGCGCCTGATTTTAACGTCATGTTTTTTCGTTAAGGTAACAGTTACATCACCCATAAACTCGCGCACGGCATCGATTTGAAATACTTCCGGCCATGTTAAAGGACTTCTTTTATAGATTTTCTCCAAAGCTCTCGCTACCTCTGTAGAGTTTTTTGTAGTCAATGGTTCGGCTTCTTTATACCTACTGGCTACATCAACTATTGTCAATGCATATTTGTAAGTTTTTCTTCTGATTCTGTCGTGTGGTAGAAATAATAAGTCAGCTTGATGAACTTCATTCGGTTTGGATATATCAAATTTTTGTCTTGGGACATATTTAGGTGGAGGTAAATATATTTGCCAAATGGCTTGCTTCTTTAACCAGTTTCTGGCTTCTACTTTACTTACCTTAGCGGCATCCGCGAGTTTGTCAATAGCTGACAGACCTTTCCAATATCCTTTTGGACTGTAGTAAATTTTTTCCATAATTATATCAGTAAAAATATTAACCCTTTAATTTATAAACGATGCCAGTGACCACGGACATACCGAGTACAATAAACAATATTTCGCCATGTTCGGAAGGAGCATAAAATTCGGCAAAAGTGGGCTCGGGTGTTAATGGACTTAATGTCTTGCCAAACACAATGCTATATTCGTGCATTGCCTCACTTACATCGGCGAAAGTTTTGATAGAATGATTTTGTTTTTTCAGCTGCTCGTTTAAAAAATCTAATCTTTGGGTTCTTTTCTTTTCCCAATCATTTTTGGCGGCCGTGAGTTTTTCTAAAGCTTTCTCGTGTCTCGACTTATCTAATTTTGAAAACAAATAATTACTTCCTGAAAATGCCAAAGCATTCACTACTGCACCACCCAACATCATAAGGAATGTTCCTGCCATGTTTGTACAAAATTAATGTATTGTATTTTCAAAATGTTAGCTAATAATATCATCTGGAATAAGTTTATTCTTTACGAGATAATCTTTGATAAACATAGCTCCTCCAATGTTTAGTATGACCATTCCAATATCGTACATATTGAAGTCTAATTTTGGAGTATTAGTTTTAAAAATCATTTTGCTGACTCTATTGGATCCTACGGCAATGCAGGATACTACCGCGGCATGGTAAATCGTGTTGGTAATATTTTTAGTTTCCGACATTTTATTTCATATTATAATATGCTCTGTTATTATTCTTCAATTGAGAATCTTCCAAATTTGTGTTGGGTAAAAATCGTCCGCATATAATCCCCAAACCTAATCGTATACTGAGCGAAATGATAACCTTTAAGCTGACAGTATTTTCATCCACATTTTTTAATTTCTTATCGGTATTTTTCAATTTCTTGACAACGGCTCCTTTTCTGCCTGCCTCTACTTTCCTAGGGTTTTTCGTTACTCTGGTAATCTTTTCTTCCTCCGGCGGCAGAGGAAGTTCCTCCGTTTTCTCCTCCGACATGATCTATATTATTATCAATAATTTTTTCTTTAAAATCACAATGCTTAACAGTGGTAATGATTGTTGTAAGCGGTGCCAGGTACATACCGTACTTGTGATAAAGCTCACAACATGTCTTATTTATGGCATGGTCGATAAAAGGATCCTCATTCAGCTCTTCTATTAATTTTGTTTTATCATCTTTATTTATAAAGTAACTGACTAAATTATAATACAATGACAGAAAAGATTTCCCTAAGGTCTTAACCATAACTGCTCCAAGTCTACGTTCGTAGTTCTCATATTCAACGTTTATTTCTTCATCAGTCATGTGACTTATTCTATCTAAAGACTTATGAATATATTTTCCTCCACCCAAAACAACGCTTTTCAGAGTTTCTCGCTTAGCCTCATTACGAAGGTCTTCAACCGCACCCAAAATTTCATCGACTTCCATTTCTAATTATAATAATAATTATTATAAATATTCAAAATGGAGTTACCGAGAGATGCGCATTGCGCAATGATCTGTGGTAAAACGAATTGTGGCAAAACACAGTTTGTATTAGATTTATTAGAAAGTTATTACCGAGGAGTTTTCGAGCACATAGTAATATTATGTCCCACTATCAGAGATAATGCAACTTATCAGGCTAGATTTTGGATAGAAAATGACCCTGAAGTACACCAAATTCTTCCCGGAGATCGTATCAATGAGTGTTTGAAATACTTTCACCAAAAATTCAAGAATGAGACTACGCTATTTCTTATCGATGATTGTAGCGCTATAAAAGATATTGCTACTAAGAGACAAGAATTATCAAAATTAGCTTTCTCGGGTCGACACACCGGTCACAGCGTGTGGATCCTTTCTCAAAAATATAATTCGATACTGACTGATTTCAGAGAACAAACTCGATGGATTGCTTTATTCAAATGCAAGGATAGAGATAACTTCGATGATTGCCTACGCGAAAATTATGTGATCAAGACCAAAGCGGAGAGAGAAGAGGTTCAAAAAAAATTAGATGAAAAGAAATACTCGAAATTGATAATCTGCACTGATCATCCAAACTTTTATAAAGTTTGCTAACCAAAAAAATTATATTTGCTTAAATTTGCTAATTATTTACTAACATTTGCTGAAATAAATTCATAGTATTTTTCTTTAATATTTGACTTCCATATCTGATAAATTATATTTTTTTTGCTTATTTTTGCTACATTTTTTGCTGAAATAAATTCATAGTATTTTTCTTTAATATTTGACTTCCATTTCTGATAAATTATATTTGCTACATGTTTGCTTATATTTGCTAATTATTTGCTAATATTTGCTGAAATAAATCCTTATGAAGGCATCATAGTCATCAAATAATCCTCAGGTACTCTATAGTCAGTAAATAGCAATTTCTTATAGAAAACATTGTCGTAAAACATTATATTATTCATCGTAATCCTTTCCGGAGGAGTTTTAAATGTAATTCCAGCTGATAGAGTCATTTTCTGAGTACCTTTTAAATATATTACACACTTTTTACCCGTTTCATTTCCAGTCCACTTAATGCTCAGTCCAGGTAATATTTCAACAAAATCATCTGGTGGGTCTTGTAAAATTAGTTCAATATAAAGTGTAGAATCTTTACTTACCCTAAATTTCTCTACAGGAAATTCCTCTATCATGCTCAAGAAAATTTGGTCCGCAAGTTCCGTATTACGAGTTAAGTAATATTCCTCAGAAATTAATACACCTCTCTTTTTCGATGGGATATACGATACCAAAGCAGACCCATTATTGATAATTTTTTTCACGCTATGCAGTTTTCCAGACATTACATTCATTGGAGTAACGCTAATATCGATTATCCAATTAGGTTTTTTTAACAATACCCATTTTCCTACACCATTTCTTAATATACTATATACCACATTGGTTTCATCAGGAATGTCAACATTACCTAAATCCTCTAAGTTTACAGCTTTTATGTCTGGTTGTTCAGAAGAAGAGGGAACTGCTTTTCGTTTGTAAATACCAGCATGGAACTGAAACCCATAAACCGCATTTTCTTGGGGGAGAACATCAAAACCTTCAACATCCCCTAAATCCACAATTCCCACATTGAAACACCTTTTACGGCTGCCAGGACCACTTGACTCAGTCATCTTTTATAATATCTAATTATCTATTTTTTTAAATGTAAAGTTAAACTTGTATAGCCTATATTTATCAATTGATTTCTGGTATCTAAAAGCAAACTATGTTGCTGGTGGTGTGTATAAATCTTTTACTCCCGGTGGTAAAATAATCCAACGCAGTTATGACTTTCTTAGTCATCATCCTAAATATAAACCTGAATTCACCGGAGCTAATAAAGAAATACACCTTATTGATCAGTTGATCTTCCCGCTTCTATTAAAAGATATCAAGATGTATTACAATATGCCAGTTCAAAAGTTGATTACGTCTTTGGTATAGGACTGTATATGGCTCCCAGTGATATGAAACTGAGAGTAGGTAAAATTGAGGGTTACAATAATAAGATCACCATTGCCTCTGATGATAGAAATTTAGGTGTCAATATCAAAATTAATGCCTCTGAACAGCTGGTACTTCCAAATAAAGAACAGGTAAATACCAAAAAGATACCAAATAAAGAACCCATAAAAACCAAAAATATAATTCTATTGGGGAGTATATTAATTGGTTTATTTATTATTTGGAAATAAGTCTCTTAATTTAATATGGTAAAATATTTTTTTTTGTTGCAAAACTGCCCCTTTCTCAACTGTATTAATCTTTGTTAATTACAGTTGAGCTTCCTCGGAGATCTTTTTTATTTTTTTTATTTTTTTTTTTTTTATGATCTCCGAGGGAGATTTTTAACTAACTAACTAACTAACTAACAGTGTCCACTCCATTTCTTATCACCTATCCACACATCTCCTTATTCTAAGTCTCCTTATGAACTGTATTTCAGTTCATCCTTATGATTCGTATGAACTGTATTTCATTTCATCCTTATGATTCGTATGAAATGTATTCGAAAGTTCGAAAGTTTGGAGAAATTGATGAAGATTGTGAATAAGGGTTTGACTATTGTATGTGTGTGTATATATTGCTAGCGCTAGCGTGGGGCAGTTTTTGTGGAGTGGACACTGGTGGCCGCCGGGAATCGAACCCGGGATGTGAGGATTTGAGAGCGAACAGTCTATCCACCATGCCATTTGGCCGGCCACGAGAATATAAGTTTCAGAACTTCTAGTCATGGATTTGGTTAGAATTACTTTGACGATATGACTGAAACACAACAATAAAAGCCTATACTCGACTAACTTACAGTGATTTTCAGTTCTTTAGCTACGCTCCGAGTGTCTGGATCAGTTTCGTCTTCTTAACCACTGTCTGGGTCAATGTGACCTACTCAGCTACAAAGACTGCCTTGTTAAAAGTGCTCTTTAGATAGAGATGTCTCGTGGCCGAGTGGATAGGGAGCTCGCTCTGTGATCCTCACATCTGGGGTTCGATTTCCATATTTGTTTTTTTCAGAATTGTATATATAATTTTTCACAGCTATTAAAAAAATTCCAGCAAACAGCTACAATTAAAGCCCAAATATGTTGAATTAACCAGCTCGCTGTTGTAGATAAAAAGTTGCAAAGCCATTCAATTAAACTTCCAATGATGCCTGGTAATGCTGATGCAACTCGTGATGCAATTTGTGATAATTGTTTGGCTATTGATTTCAACCAACCTTGCGGTTTTGAGGGAGGGGAATTATTACCAGCATCTGTTATACTGAGAACCAATTTCGAGGATATGTCTGAAACCTACAGTGATTTTCAGTTGTTTAGCTACGGATCAGTGTTACCTACTTAACCACTGTCTGGGTCAATGTGACCTACTCAGCTACAAATACTGCCTTGTTAAAAGGGGATGGGGGGGGGGGGGGGGGGGGGGGGGGTTTTCTCAGAATTTTATATGTATTTTTTCACAGCTATTAAGAAAAATCCAGCAACAGCTACAATTAAAGCCCAAATATTTTGACTTAACCAGCTCGCTGTTTTAGATAAAAAATTGAGAAGCCACGAAATTATACTTCCAATGATGCCTGGTAATGCTGATGCAACTTTTGATGCCACTTGGGATATTTTTTTGGCTATTGATTTCAACCAACCTTTCGGTTTTGAGGGAGGGGAATTATTATTACCAGCACCTGTTATACTGAGAACCAATGTGGATACGATGAATCCAATCGCTGTCAATATACTCGCAATGGTTATTCCCTGTTCACGAAATAAAGTTCTCAAGCGATCGAGTAAGGTTGTTTCCTCATTTAATATTGTATATATTGTTTGTTTAATCCGTTCAATTTGTGATCGAAGTATACTTTTATTCGTGGAAGCCGCTTCCAATCTTAAAGACCTCTCTTCTTCTAAATTCCTTATTCTTTTCTTAACACGTTCAATCATTTCTGGGTCATTCGTCTCAGTTAATTTTCTTTTTTCCATATTAAGATGATTATCCAGACGAGATAATTTAGCTAAATTATTAACTAACTCACCTCTTTGAGTTCGCATTGCCTCATCAAGTCCACGCAATTCTCTAATACTTACATCTAATCCACTTGTATTTAATGGTGTATCGTTTATCGTTTGTATAGTTCGATCTATAAGCTCAACTGACTCATGAGAAGCTTGCACTGGGTCATCACTGAAAGATGTTTCCGCTTCACGAAGATGTTGCACCGTGTTTTGTAGTCTTCTCTCAGTTATTGCTGGAAGTTTTGGTCTGTTCGATTGAGTTATGTAATCTATGAATCCCAATTCATTACGAATAGCATCTATACCTATTTTACTTTGCAAATTTCTTAGAGGGAGAGGTTGCCCACTTTTATCACCTCTTACATATATCAAATCCACTCTTGGGTGACTTTTCAATCTGAGTCTTCCTGTGCGTTCATCTATTTTAAATTTTGAATAATCAATAATAGGTGTATAGGTAGTGTCAACTCTTTGGTAAAATTCGGTCACAGTTGGTTTAAGCAATTCTTCCTGAAGATTTAGCCCACTCTGTAAAAGTCTATCATCATTCGTTACTTCATCATTCAAAACATCATCTAGATGACTCAATTCAATATCCTCATCTTCACGGAATTCGGGTTCATCCATATTGAAAATATAAATATATATAAATATAATTACAATATGGCACAATTCGGGCATAAATTAAACCCTTTTCGTAAATTAAGAGAAAGACTCGGCGTCAAAGGCGTTCGAACATCTGTAAGTGTTACGAATAATCCTAGCACTATTGATCAAAATGAACAGCTTTTAGTACGTTTTCCTAATCTCGGATCTATCGATGTCATTGTTCCGGGGACAGCACGGCTTGCTTTTGATTTATTTTTGGTACCCTCGGATGGAGAGGTCGATACAAACTGTACCATTGTACAAAACATAGGTCGAGCTATTATAAAGAAAACCGTGTTAAAATTAGTAGTAACGAAGTTTTGTCTATTGATGACAGTGATATTTATCATATTTATATGGATCTATGGAGAACTACACAGGAAAGAAAAAACTCACATTATCAGGGCATTGACATGAGTGACAACCAAAATGTAACCAGATTACGGATGGGATCTGCACTCGGAAATGATTTCAAAGTTGAAGATAAAGCAATAGCCGATAATTTAGGAAATCGTTTTTATATTCCTTTGGATTTCGAATTGCTAGAAAGTCATATGCCATTTTATCAAGCAGCATTAGGCGATAGATTGGAATATGAGCTGACATTTAATCAATATAAGGAGGTCATTATAGGTACAACAAATATGAAATATGAAATAAAGAATATTGCATTAGAATTTGACAAAGTCACAGAGGCAGACTTGGCAAGGGAAATCCGAGCTCAATATACTGTATCATTGGCTATTCAGTATGACCGTATACTTCGCCACAGAATGATACCCGTGAATAAAAATGACACTGTTTGGAATATTAACATAAATGTACCAGCTAAATCGATGAAAGGAGTGCTCATGCTATTCAAAATTCCGAGTAATGGGTTTGATAAGATAACTGAATCATTTTATAATCCCAAAATTACAGCAGTACAAATGACCATTGAAGGAGTTCCAAATCAACTGTACAGTCAAAATATGCGCAAACATAACTTATGGGACGAAATTAAGAAATTCCCGACCATAAAACGTAATCCATTGACAAATATGGTTGCGAAAGAATTATGTCTGACTGATATGACCATTGGTAAATTCTTGAATGACAAGTACGCTTTGTGGCTAGATCTTAGGACAACTGACGATGATGAACTACATGGGTCTGGCAGACGAATTGAAAATGGAAGCGAAGGAATGACTATTGCTATTACCAAGGAGCAGGAAACAGCGGGTCCAATACATATTTATACCTATGTTATATTAGATGGTCAACTCATTATAGAAAATGGAAGATTTGAATCTGTTCAGTATTAGTGCTTCAGCCTTGTTAGTGATATAAGGGGATTCAACGCTCTAGGGCGTTGAATCCTTGGGGTTACAAAATGCAAATGGGAAAAACCTAGTGTGGTATAGTAAGTGATCTGGGTTCAAAAACTACCACCAGGGGTGGTGGTCCAGAACCACCATTCCCTATACTACTTGTGTGCTCCAAGCGGTCTCAGCTAATAGCCATGCGGAGAGTGATAAACTAAGTATATGCAGGGACCTTATATACAATAGATTTTCTATTGTAACGTCTGTTACAAAATGTACATATAGGCGATAATTCACTTTTCTCGCATAATCCCCGGCGAAAGTTTGCAAACATTGGTGGCGTCTTCATTTTTTGTACAATCAAACATATCATACATCTGCCATCGAATTCTGTCTTTCAAATAATAAATGCGCAGATGAAGCAACTCTTGTCATTTCTGATGTAACCAAATAGGATTCTGTATTTCTAGTCTAGAAAGTGTTCGATATATAACAGAGGTTTCGATAAAAATAATCTGAAGGATGTAACCTCTGTGGGAAGATAATGAGATACGAAATTCGAGAGGACATTCCATCGGCACTACAAGTGTGAAAGGCTTTGTTATGGGATTACAAGACAGTCTTGATCAGTCTAAAGATAAATTAGTTGTCACTCTGTTGACATTCGATCAAAAAATTTGTTTCCTTATTTTTTTAGAAATCAAAATTAGTAGCCATTTAGCATTTATCTGATTTCACGTTATGCACAAAATGAAAATGGTGGAAAATCCTATATAACTGTCTCTTTATGACTTATCCTCGAAAACCCAGGCCAACCGTTCCCATATAAATATGTCTTCACTGGCTTCATCCTTCCCGTCTGTCCGAATTTCAGTTATCTGCAAGGTTCAATTCTAATTGGCACGCTGCTAAGTCCAGTGCACAAATCCCATGTTCGTTACACGAACTGCCCGGGAAACATGTCAATTTCAAAACCTTGAAATCTAAGATTTGCACGTGATTCTCGTGTTGGAAGTCGATCCTGTCTTCGGGTGATTGGTTATGTCATGGTTATGCGAGCTTCATGCCGGCATGCTGCACGTGAATTTAAGATAAACAAAACAAACCCAAGAGAAATGTAACAGCTGTGGTTGAGCAGGTGAGCAAGGATTGTTTTCGATTGGCATATGTTCCATGCATGTTCTCAAAGCATTGGAACGTACTAATGTACTAGCATTTAAGACATTCGAAAAAGGGAGGACATAGATAGGGCGACGTCAGGGTTTAGAGAATTTATGAGTAACGTAATTAAAACTTTAGTATAGAATATGAGTATAGTACAGAAGTTTACTCCGTAAGGTATAACCCGTGCCTGTCTCCATCACTGGCTAATTTGAAAACTTGCCGCATTTCCTTAAGTTTCCTGTGCTAGCGAATCAGACTCGACTATGCGGTTCAGGTGCAGCGAGCCGGTATGTTAGTACAGGCAAGTAAAGAAAATGCGGCATGGCTTAAATTAGCCAGTGATTGAAACTGGCGTTATAACTTGAGGAGGCAAATTGAATGCATTATAGAAAAAATAGATATATATAGCAAAGACATTTTTGAATGAACTTTTCTCGTTGGAGACGAAATGGGGTTTACTTTACATAATTAAGAGATTGTGCCTCCAAATCACCTCTCTGAGTATGAAAACTGTACGTGGTATATTCCATGACGTCAGTGATATCGCTACAGTTTTCGAACTCCAGCGCTGATCACTATAAATGGCCGGCCCATTTGAAAAGCTGGTTGTTCATCCAAGATGAACATTTTGTGACTTTTATTGTGAAATAAATTATTCAAAAGAATGGGTTTGACAGTTTTGTTCTTCAGGTGTATATATGTACAGATACTAGAGTATGGTAAAAGCGGTGTATCCACAATGTCCGCGACGTCAAGCGGAAGTGACGCCAAAGGATGTAATGTTCGTTCCTCATGACATAAAAAACATTTATAAATAACAAAAAGGACAAACAGGCGCTTTCGTTCGAAGTTTCTTTACGGTGTGTACTTTCTATAAAACAACGGATGATACTTTCGTGACGTTATCGATACAGCCACTGTTTCGAATTCCAGGATGTATTGGCCTTGCGAAAAGAGAAAGTGACATAAAGCCACCGTTTAATATTGGTAAAAGACAACAAAAAACAGTTTAGTGACATTTCCCTGTATCACATTTTCTCATATCACTAACAAATAACGTCATGACGGGGTCAAAGAACCCGGACGTAACAAAATGCACCCGAACCCCGATCTTGGCCACGTTTTATGGCTGTAAATTGACGAGCAACCAGAATCTTTAGTCAACCACAGTTTTTCTCCTTTTTTAAAATGAGTTACAAATGAAATTGTAGCTTTCCTCAAAACATGACTCTTAGGAAAACCACTTTGTTCATGTCTTACTTCTTCCTGACAAGGGTAGCAGATTTCCTCCCCTTCATTTCCAATTATCTCTCTTTTCCCTTGGTCACTTTGGTGGATTACTTCCTCTTTGTCATGAGCAAGGTAAGACTCCTCGATTATCTCCCCTTCTTTAAGAACAATTTGGATCCTTTCGATTTCCGCTTCATTGTGACCCTTATCAGTTATCTCCCTTTGTTCAAGGACAACATAGCTTTCCTCAGTTTCCTCCCCTTCCCTATGGATTAAGCAGTTGTCTTTTATTACATCCCCTTCTTTTTTGGCAATGAATCCATCTCCGATTACCTCCCTTGTTGTAAATTCCATCTGGCTCCGATCAATTATCTGCCCTTCTTTTTGAGCAAGTACGTTTATGAAAGAACATGTTTCTGGTATATAAATGTGGACCCATGTCATGTAAGTTCCAGATTTCGGTGCTTTGAAAGTTCCTTTTTTGACATTATAACCTCCGCCCTCGTTTGTTATAACCTTGTTGAATATAACCGTTTCTCTGCTGTTGACTTCTTTAAGTTCTTCTTTAAACTCTGCCTTAAAGGAAACAGTTGAATTTATGGCAGCTGAAAGGGAAAACACGTTTGATCAGTTGTAATACTTAATCAATGTACCGTAGTTTCTCTATTGTACGTTGACAACTTTACCACTACCAGGTACCCAGGTACTTTGCATGAAGAATCTCGTGAAGCTTAGATGGCTTAAAGGCACTGTAACACGCCGTGATTACTTAAATAACGTGATCTCGCGAAAAGGAAACTAAGTGTTCCTAATGGCTAAATAACACTTCTCAATTAGTTTTAAAACGAATTTACGTAGTTCGGTTAAGCCATGTCAATCCGTTTTCCTTCGAGTGGCCATTTTAAGGTGTCCACATTTTTGCATGGGCGGGTATAGGACCCAAAACGTGGGACTGGTCAGATTAATATTTTCAGAGTTATGGCCCTTGACTTAGAGCGCTCGGTTTTCCAATTTCAGCCTGACAGTACCTGTGTTCTGATATCAACTCCTCCCATTGCTTTTTATCAATCTGTCTGAATCTTTGCACATGCTTTGGATATACATGGGTTATATTCATATGCTTTCTTGGGACAAGTCGGATTAATATTTAGAGAGTTATGGCCCTTGACTTTGAGTGCTCGGCGTTTTGTCTGTGGGCTAAACTTAAACTTAGCGTTGCTCAAACGTTTTTGAAACTTGCTATATATGTGGTTCCTCTTACATAAGACCATTGAATAAGATGTAATCTTTCATAAATTACCCTTAGATTAAACTGCTTTTTGGAGGATAAGGAACCCGGGGGTTCTTGTACTCTCAGAGCACTCTTCTTTTTGTGGATACGGCTATTCGGGTGGTATAATGAGATATTTTATCCTCTAGTGTTAAAAAAAAATATGCAAGTCATTCAAGACTAGAATGCCAAGTAACAAATATATATGTCATATAACACAGAAGAAACTCAAGTCAGTTCTTCCCACGTTACAATGGAAAACAAGGATTATGTAGGAAGGAATGACACATTTGGTGGTGTAGTAGCCTAATCTGAAATTGCCATGCGATGTTTTATCAAAACAAATTTATCTTAAGGTCAAGGAATGTTAAGATAAACAGATTATACGTACCACCAATGTCAGTGATATTCAACGAGGGTCGCTGAGAACACGTGAGCTTCACATCTTGAGCTTCAACCTTCAGTCTGGCAATCTCGTGTTTTGTGGTATTCAATTCTGATGACGTCATCTTCAACATACGGCATTTTTCTCCCAGATCCCTCCTCAAGGAAATCTGTTCCTCCTGGCTTGCTTTAAGTTCACTTTTTACGTTGACGAGTTCGATAAGCGTTGATCTGAGTTCGGTCTCGAACTCGTAATGTAGAGTGTTCACCTTCATCAGTAAATAAGTATTTGGTTGGTATAAAATAAAGTTTAGTAATTGACAGAGTATTTGACTTGATTCTTATTCATTCAATTTTTGTAACTATAAATGTACACTGAAAAAGGTGAATCTATATTGTTACATGGGTACTTTTTTAATTGATCATGATGATAGATGTGAACATAGAGAGAATCTCACCCGAGTTTCGTATATGTGTAACTTTTATCAACGAGTGTTGATATATTTGATATCAGAAGACCCTATTTGACATAAAAAAAATCATTCTTCATTAGGTTGCAATGAAAATTGTACTTCTCTGAGCACAGTACAGCACTGCGGTTATTATGCCGTCATCATGTTTATTACCTCATAAAATTGTGATGCCATTGCTCGATGATGTAAAATCATTGTGATGGCATGTAGTTGACGGTGACAGGGCATTGTGCAAATATACTGTAAAAACAATATCTCCTATTAGATATCGCCTGATATCACACAAGTGATATCTCCTGTTTTGGATGATAAAATATAGTTTATACATAGTGGCCATTCCACCACTCTTTGTTCATGACTTCAGTAACTTAACTGATTCTTCTCTATTTTTTTAAATAAAAGTTTTTCTAAGAAAAACGTTTTCATTGTTTCACTACATAAGACTCGATCATCACTCTTTGAGTCAATGGTTGTTACGAGTTTCCATATCCGTTTGATAGGTTTGAATGCGTGAATGTGTGAATGCGTGAATGATAGTTGTACAAAATTATAAAATCCCTTGTCTTTCATTACATGTTGAGAAAGTTACAAACTATGTTCAACAATTGTCTTCATCTCTAAGAGGCACGCTTTACCCTAATTATTGATGTATTCTATGTAACTCAAGGATTCTAGAAATAAAAGATGTCAAATATATATCAGATATGATATATCAGATGTCAGATATGAAAAGACAAAAAGTATTGCTAGAAAATCGTTGAGGCCCGTTGTCCCAATACAATTTGCTAATACGACTTGTAGTATCCAACATAGTTGCATTGTGAGCATATCCTAGGTGTATCAATTTATCAACGAACACATACAAAACATGCGTGTATTCGTAGACACTCACGATCTCGATTTCGTTCAGAAACGGGTAGTCATGAGTAATCACCCTGCTGAACACACCTCTGAAAACAATCCAGCAGGCTAAAGGTTAACTATACCTGTTGTTCAAGCATGTTGATGTGCTCCGATAAACTGTTGAAGTCAGCCCTCCCGCTACGACTCGCCATTGTCATCACAGGGCATTGGACGAAGGGAACAATCAGAAGAAATAGGACGACCATTTTCATTCTGCTCACTGGTCATCGAAAGGAGTTCTTGATTGTAGATAATAACCACATTTGTTGATAGATAATATACATATTCATATCTAGGTGCGTGTATATATGTCACATGCTTAGACAGTGAGATTATAAATATATTTTTTTAAATACGTGTTTCAAGAATTAGGTTATTAAAGGTATATTTCGATTTTTGTAGATCTTGTACATTTTTTTAATTCAAGGGAAATATCCAAGGCCGTGAAAATAAGGGGTGAAGTTCAAGGAATATATTCCGATGTGTGTTTTTGTAGTATAAGTGCAGGAATTGCGTCATACATTGAGAGTCAACTAAACATTTTGTGGAGAGGTAATTCGAAAGAAAGATTCCGATCAGTGCATTTTTTTTTATATTGATTCTAGTTAAAATATTTTTACATCTTAAACATATCGCATCATAGTTGTATCAGTGACTTTAACTTTGTAGTAAATTACTCAATTTCAATTAAAAGAACATTGTATAGGCATGATTGCAAATATTATGAAAGAATATTTCACATATTAAACTAAAGACACATACATGTACATGTATCCGGATAAACATATCGGAGTAGTTATTTTTTTACATATATAATCCTCTATGCGACTTGTATCTAAATACCAATGAAGTGCATGATATTCTGTCTTCTGTAGATGCAACAAAAGCGATAGTTCCAGACGGAATTAGCAATACGTTCATTAAAATGAACGCCAAACTTTTAGCTACTCCCCTCTCGGAAGTATTTAAAGGGGCAGTAGCACGTTTCTCGGCTCAAATAAGTTGATGAAATGTTTTTGAAAAATAATGTAAAAAAATAATAGTAAAACACCCTTCTCTCTTCAGAAAATGAAGTTATAAAATGATTATACATGGTTCCGTAAAGCCATGGGAATCGTGTTTGTCATCCAGAATAATGAAATGTGTTCACAATAAAATGGCCGCAACACCATTATTACCACTACGGATAATTGGTTTTGTGTAATAAGATATTTTACCCTCTAAAGTAAATATAAATGACATAAACTATCATTATAAATGGGAAATTTGAAAAAATAAAATTTTCAATAAACGTGCTACTGCCCCTTTAAACTATCACTTAGCGAAAATACATATCCGCAAGTTTGAGAAGCCTCTATAGTCCCAATCCATAAGAAAGGGAGTATTAATGATTTTTCTAATTACAGACCCGTTGCACTTACAAGTTGTCTGGCGAAGGTGTTTAAAATATGTAGCTTTAAAAATGTCTTCAACTTTTGCAGGGACTTTGACGTACTTTCTAATCTGCAATCAGGTTTTACATCAGAAGACACTACTATTAACCAACTGACATACTTATATGAGTAGATAAAGGTAAAGATATTAGAGCTGTGTTTTGCGATGTAAGTAAAACATTCGACAGAGCTTTGCATAATGGTATCATACATAAATTGCAAAGATACGGTATAAACGGTAATTTGTTGAAATGGTTTGGGAGTTATCTTTAAAGTAGAGAACAGTGTATATTGATTAACGGATCCCGAACAGATAAATGAGGTGTCATTGCCGGAGTACCACAGGGTTCAGTATTAGGACCGCTCTTGTTTATTGTATATATAATAATTGATATAGTTGAAGGTAGTAGAATATACGTCTTTTGCGGATGACACATCTTTATACGCCATTATGGATGACCCCGTCGAAATTGCTATTAATATAAATTATGATCTGAAGCGAATTGCTGAATGGGCCGAAACATGGCAAGTTTCTTTGAATGCGAATAAGACAGAGTTTATTCGCTTTACCAGTAAATTGCAACCTATTCAAATGCCTGACCTAAAACCATTAATAACATCCTCATTGAGGCGGTTCAAAGTCATAATATATACAGTTGGGTCTTATTTATAGCATGACTGTTCTTGAAATGGTCAATTAACGACATCGTCAGAAAGGTTGAAGTGATGGTGAATTGTCTTGGAAGTTTGAAATATCGCTTAAACCGTAAAACATGAAAACCATGTACATGTATTAACAATATATTCCACATGTTTTCGATTATTGCAGTCATATATGGGATAACTGTACAAAACAGCAAGCTTGACAAATTTCATATTGATGCTCTAAGAACCGTGTTTGGTGCGTATGTGTATTTGGTACATACTGATGAAGAGTAATGGCATTTGTTGAAGTTATCTTTAGAAATATTAATGAGGAGGTACGATTAATTTCTTTAGTTACTGTATTATTGTTGATTTTTTTTTAATTTGTGATCTATTGTTAATTCACCATGACACATTATTTCCGGTTTTCTGGAGCAGAATTCTGATAAACTTGTTTACCATTCCATTTCTTAAATGAAATGAATATGTTTAAAACGTGTATAGGCATACAAACTACGACGATGAAAACTCTGTTGATCTGTAAAAACATTCGACATTGGTATTCAAAGTTAAAGTTCGTTCGCTCATATTGAAAACTGGTCGTTCATCTCTGTTGGGCAACATATTTGCGCTAAACTTCACCTGTGGTAGAAGATACTATATAATACGTAGGATATACTATAAGTCTTACGTTGGAGATATTATATCTCCTATGTAGGAGATACAAAATGTAGTTTGACAGAATAATTTCCATTGTGATACGCTAATATACGCTGTGATACACTAATACGCTTCCATATATTTGACATAGAAATATAACAAAGAGAAATGCGTATGAAATATATTATTTATTTTTCATTCTTATTTATAGATAAGATTCAACAAAGAAAATGGAAATGTAGAGGCAAAAGTGCTGATTGAATCAAAATAGACACTTTATTCATATACACGAATTCTTTTCTAAAGAGGCAGTAGCACGTTTTCTGGCTCAAATAAGTTGATGAAATGTTTTTGAAAAATAATGTCACTAATAGTAAAAAACCCTTCTCTCTTCAGAAAATGAAGTTATAAAATGATTAAACATGGTTCCGTAAAGCCATGGGAATCGTGTTTGTCACTCAGAATAATAAAATGTGTTCACAATAAAATGGCCGCCATGCAATTTTTGCTTTATACGCAACACCATTATTACCACTACGGATAATTGGTTTGTGTAATAAGATGTTTTACCCTCTAAAGTAAATATAAATGACATAAACTATCATTATAAAAATGAAATTTGAAAGAAATTTTTTTTTTTCAAAAAACATGCTACTGCCCCTTTTAAAAACAAGTTTATATCTCTATCAGACTGCATAGTTCTTTTTAATCAATGTTTTACTACCAAGGCACATTTTACAAATAAAACATCGATTTTCTCATCTCAAAGATACTTCTGTGATAATCACGTACCTGTCTCTACTTATATGAACTCTATATCGATAGTAAAATGCATGTAATACGTAGGTAAAAAACATTCACCCTATATATAAGTAAACTGTCTACTTTATTGGTATAATGAAGAATTTTTGCTTTGTGGAGAAATGTAAAAACGACCATAAAACATGATAGTTAAAATTAGTACAGTGTTACAGAACGAAACTTTACATTTGTAAAAGGTTGTGTTGTTGAACGAGCCCATACAAAAGAAGTTGACTTAGCAAGCAAAAGTATGCCAACAGCGAGGCAGATCTACGTTTTATTGGATGAATATCAAAATGTGCTGTGGTTCCCTTCATGGATTTTTCTAAGGCGCCGTTCCTCAAAAACCTCTGAACACACCAATCAAGTGAAGCCCTACCTCTTAACGTTGGGTTCATTTGGTTAAGAATAACATAAACGCCGAAACAAGTCTATACAATTTCAGTCAAGTCCTTAATTTTCCCAAAACATGACAGACATATGATTCCTGAATGAAATAAAATATGTTTAAACCACGTATGATTCCATTTCCAGTCAAGCGAAATTATGATATTTTATGGCGCTTCACCCAACTACTCTTGTGTCATATTCGTTCTCTGTTGACGCGTCACTGCTGCGAAATGACGTGTTGAAAAACATCTCTGACTGCCACAATCCAATTTGACTGAGATTCCCCTGAAATTAAAATATGTTGAATAAATTTACGAAACCTTAATAAATATCCCAATTTCAATACCCATGATAACATATTTTACCAAAACTTTGGCCACTAAAAAATTTCCAACGCTTCTAACACTACTAAATTAGAGTTTAACAATTAAGTAAATTTAAATGCTTAGATTTTCAATTAAATATTTACTGTAATATGTGTGTAAATGAACGCGTTTTTTTATCAAACATAATTTAGTATCAATCAAATCAACAGTCAGAAGTTCATTCAAACGGATTTGCACATATTAAAAATACAACAATAATTAATGAGAATGTCCTAGTTCCTAGGCACGTTTCTTTGATAAAACATAGTTAGCATAAACAGGTTAAAATGTTATGATAAGGCAATGAAAGTTTAAATGCATGGTTGTTGGGTGGAGCCCTATGAATCATCACTAAATAGAAACATACATTATTCAACAGTTATGCAGGAAATTCGCGATAAATTCATGGTGACTTTTCAACCTAAAAAATGTTCTATTTTCCAAGTATAAACGACAGATCATTGTAAGAGGTAATAAAAGAGTGTATTGTGGTAAGTATAAAAACCACAACAAATAAAAATTACATCTCTTGAATGTTGCTTTTGTCATATTTTGAAGTACATGTATACAATAAAATAGATAAATATATATTCCATAACAATATAAAATGACTGCATTTTGCTTTTGGTAATCATGGGTATAGGTTACATTTTACCCATTTCGGTTACGCCAAACTATCTATTAAGTGTCGTTGTTGTCTTGGAAATTGAAATAGATCTTTTGAAATCTTTAATAATATGAGTTGTTTGGAGACTGCAGTGTTAAAAGGAAACAAATTGTTTTTCATGAAATTTTACGAAAATTAGCATATACGTATCTTGGACATCATAAGAAGAAATGATAGACATCTTAAACCAAAACATCAAGTGCAACATTTACTTTCAGATACTATGACACGAAAGAGAACAGAATTTTCAGATAAGTTCACTTTAATTGATAATAAAATATATTTACATTAGTAGGACTATCCCTCTACTTGGCTTTTCCCTGGCCGCCACTAAACACACTGTATCGGTAGGCGATGAAAGCTCCCGCAAACAGTAGCATAATGAAGATTACGGCAAGTGGCACTGCTTGCGTTAGATGGTGTATATGTGGAATCGGCATTTTCTTTATCTGAAAGAATGAGATAGACATGGTAAAAAGGAATTACGTAAGTTTCTAGACATCCTGGATTGATCAAATAACATCAACTTACAATCTCATTAAAATCATATATTTGATTCGTTCCCAATGTTAAGCTTTAAAAATACGCATATTAGCCTTGAATACAAAATCGTAATTATGTAACATTGTAAGATTTGTTCCGCATATACAGAAACGTCGATTTAACAATAATTGTTAATCATTGATGAATAAAGATTTCAAAAATGAATTTAAATGCTTAACTAAAGTAGTTTTGAATGAATGTATTTGTCGAGTTTAAAGGTACATCCATTATGTTGTTTGGGGCCATATATTCCAAACGTTATAAATGGTGTTACTTTATCGAGAAGTACCGACTGTTACCGAAAACTACCATTTTGATGATAGTCGAATTAGTATATTGACGATATGAAGGTAAAATTGTCGATTTCTGACCGAAAACCGGATAATGCACAGCGTGTGGCGCGCGCCAATGAGTCAAACGTAATTTTGGAATCTTATTTATAACAGACGTAATGACAATTTTGGGTTGATAATCTTCAATAGGTCATATACCTACTGTGCATGTAAATAGGACGTACACTTTCAGTTTCTAAACATGCATAATGATGTTTCTCGATTTTAATTGGAAACTAGTAATTATTATATATTTGGCGATTGGGGATGATTATGCAAGCTGGATGATTATATTTGTACTGTAAACAGAACATATGGTGAGCTGGAACGTATTAAAGTAAAATAAAATTTGATGAAACAAAATGGATGCACCATTATTCCAAATTATATAAATGGTGTTACTTTATCAAGAAGTACCGACTGTTACCGAAAACTACCATTTTGATGATAGTCGACTTAGTATATTGACGATATAAGTAGTGATTTCTGATCGAAAACCGGACAATGCACCTCGTGTGGCGCGCGCCAATGAGTCAAACGTAATTTTGGAATGTGTTTGGAAAGACAAAATAACAACTTTGGGTTGATCATGTTGAATAAGTCATATAACAACTGTACGTGTAAATGGAACGTGCAGTTTCGGTTTCTGCACATGCAAAATGATGTTATTATTAAAATGTATTAGGCGATTGAGGAAGAATATGCAAGCTGAGTGACTTTGTTTGTATTGTAAACAGCACATATGGTTGGTGAGTTGGAGCGTTTTAAAGAGAAATATTTTTTTTAAAAACACAATGGATGCACCTTTAATTCCACACGCAGAGACTATTAATCTTCATTGGCAAATTCTTATTGTTTGATCTTTATTTCTCTTTAAAGAACCTAATATTGTTCTGTCATAAAAAGAAATAATCGCACAATTATAATACAATACAATTTTTCTTTAAAAATTATATCAAATTTAGCAATATCTTGAAATTATTGCATTTGTATCCTAACTCTTTTATTTTGTTTACAATTCAAGCAACTCTTAACATGATACATGATTTATTTTGGACATCTTACACAAGCGTATTTTTCAGTTTTGTTTTAACCTTCTATGGACCAACTCCCCAATGCAAGGCATAACTCTTGCCAGTCTCCATTACTGGTTGATTTAGGTCTTGCAGAATTTCCTTAAGATATCTGTGCTTGGAAATCCAGGCCCACTATGCATTTCTGGTGCACCGATTTACTATCTTGGCACAACAAAGCGAGGGAAATACTGCAAGGAGTTATGCCTTGCGTTAGGAAGTTGTATATGGACGTATTTGCATAGAAAACAAGGTAGGCAAAAGATATGATAAAGACATGATAAAGATATGATAAAGATACACATGAAATCCAACCTACTCTAGTTAATAAAACATTAAAATATTAAAATTTCAAAGGTTTTTATTTCTTAATAGGCTATCCACCAACGGCGGTACATAGGTATAATTAACATATACATACATATCACGCAATATATCATTCATTGCCTTTACTAAGTTGAATTTGAATGATATCGCAATTTTGTAAAAGCTAAAAGATGTAAAATTACTGATGAGAGAAACTGATAAATTATTCCAAATTGACAAAACTTCTAAGAAATAAAACCCAACGGTTCGACTTCGTAGATATCAATGGCAACCAAATTAGTGTTATTACCATCTACTAGTACTTCCTTCATGTTCTGAAAACAGCCTTACAACAGCTACCATATATATTTTTTCATCGATTTCGGTAGGGGAACATGAAGCTTGTAACATATCAAAAAAAATGTTAAATTGTACTTCACCCAACTATCTTACAGGCGTCATATCTCGAGAGAAAAAAATCACTACCCCCTATTTTTTAAAGCTGATTTTCCAATCACTTGCCGCATGTTTATTTTTCGCTGCGCATATACATATGATACATGGAATTGAAGACAATTTCTTGCTCTTTACGATGATGTAAAAAGAAAAAAAACTTCGTTCGGAAGCTATAGCGTGCCAAAGGAAGGTACCCTCGGTACTTTGAGGCAACTTTTTGAGTATCGCGCATATCGGGGCACGTGCCGCAACTTTAGTTTTTCGTGCGCATGTGTAAATTTTATATTGAATCAAAGCCGAATCTTTCCTCTTTACCCCATGTAAGTTTTATGAAATTTGGCCACCCGGTTCAGCATTTATGGGTGTTATTTATGATGCGGTTCTGGCTGAACTTCCAATGAAAGCTCGCATTCACTTTCTCTGTCTCTTTGATAAAATAAAAAATATTTTATTTGCAATGACATACATTACAATGAAATTACATTACATTTATGTACAAATATAAACACATATTTACCTGCGGCAGTGCGCAGAACAGCTTTAGGGACCTATCAAGGTCTGTATATAATGATTATATTCTGGTAGTCCACACTTCGGCTCTCTTTACTTTCAATTTTCCTCTTCTTCATTCCCTTCTTCATTTGTTTCTTTTTCCGTGGCAGTGATGTAAGCCCTTGAGTAGTCAGTGGCGGGGTGATACAGTTTGAAGCATGGTGCGGCGCACAGAGAAACATTACAATCTGTACATTCATAAGAAGACTCTCTGCCTACTCGTTTTTTCTTCCTTGCTGGCGCATTGTCTTCTTCTATCTGTTTTGCGAGGACAGCGCGTTTTGCCTTAGAGCATACCACACACATCCTTGTGACGTTTTTCTTCCTTCCGACAGGCTGAATCTTCGTCGGAAAGTGACGTCCATGAAGACGAATGACACACTCGTCGCTCGTGCTCGGTCGACCACGGGGACGTCTGCACAGTGATGGAACTTGTTCCTTGTCCGCAAATGTTACTATATGTTGCGCCAAAGCCTTCCTGTATTCCCGACTTGTTTTTAGAGGTTTATCTTGGCTATATTCTTTATAAACGATATAAGAGTTCATCAAGGCAACGTTGAGAACGTGAAACCAAACCCGTTTCCACCACTTCAGGGTCTTCACTCGGAAGGGCGTGTACGACAACATCTGGTCGGCCCGATCAACACCTCCCATGTACTTGTTGTACGCTGTTACAATGCGCGGCTTGAGAACTGGTTCCCCTGTTGCCCGGTTCTTCTTCCCTGTTTGTTAAAGTTGTGTATCTTCAACAGTAGACATGAGAAGGACTGATTTTCTATCTTCGTAGCGAAGAACGAGTAGGTTATGGTTGTGAGAAACTGTCATGTCCCCTTGCTTAGCTTTCTTTTTAGGTTTCTTGACTGAATCAGGAAGTCCCTTTCGATTGGCTCTCAACGTCCCCGTGGCACCGATTCCCGGCTCCCACAAATTTATGTACAGATTTGTGGACGAATAATAGTTGTCCATAAAGATGTGATGCCCCTGTCCAACGTACTAGTCGTTCACCAAGTCCATGACTACATCATAAGTTTTGCCACCTTCAGAAACCGGTTCATTCGTTTTTCCAGTGTAGAGTTTGAACTTGCAAACGTATCCGTTGTGCGAGTCACACAACATGAAAGCCTTTATCCCATACTTCTTAGGCTTGTCGGGAAGATAAACTTTGAAAGGTAAGTTACCTTTCCAGGGCACCATACAGTGTCAAGTTGCGGACATTTAGAATTAGAACAAGTAGTTGTCACTAAGGTGACATGATCCCCCGCCGCAAATTAATACTTCAAAATTTAAACATAATGTCAAGATCAGCAAAATCGACTGTCAAACATGTCGAAAAAGTCAAAGCTCCACTGTGACCTTGAGAAAAATGTCAAGGTCACCAAAATCTAATCAGCCCTTTGTCTTTCCTAGGAGGTTCATTATGTAAAATATGATGGAATTCCGGGGAATGGTTCTTGAGATATCCCACTGACAACCTTTACATGAACATTAACATGTCGAAAATTTAAAATTCCACCGTGACCTTGAGAATAATGTCAAGGTCATCAAAATATAATCAGTCCTTTTGCTTTGTGTAAGATATGATGAAATTCCCGTGAATGGTTCTTGAAATATTCTGCTGACAACCTTTACATGTACATTAACATGTCGAAAAAATTCAAAGTTCCGCTGTGACCTTGGAAATAACGTCAAGGTCACCAAAATCTAATCAGCCCGTCGTCTTTCCTTGGAGAAGCTATGTGTAAAATATGAAGAGAATCCAGCGAATGGTTATTGAGATATCCTGCTGACAAGGGTAAAATGACAAAGTCTCGTTGTGACCTTGAAATGAAGGTCAAGGTCACAAACCTCTGTAGGAACATTACTCTTCCTATGATGAACCCATATGCAAAATATGAAAAGAATCCAGTGAATAGTATTTTAGTTATTCCATTTCGTACGGACATACGGAAGGAGGCAGCCGAATACTACATCCCCCACTTTGCACTTAACACGCGGCGGGGGATAATTATGAAAGAATGTATGTCTCCGACAAAATATTCTCAAAGGTTTATGAATTGACATTGGGACGGGTGAAGAACACACAAAGCCA
Organism: Gibbula magus; assembly: GCA_936450465.1. Classification (NCBI taxonomy): domain Eukaryota; kingdom Metazoa; phylum Mollusca; class Gastropoda; order Trochida; family Trochidae; genus Gibbula; species Gibbula magus. The sequence continues at coordinate 80,838,697 of OW388290.1, read as the reverse complement.
CAACATACACAGATTACACATCACATCACATCACATCACATCACATCACATGACCTAGTACTATAAAACTTACTTCTTGCAATGTAATTTATAATGACAACAAAACACAGAAACATCATTAAAATTTTATAAAATATTTACATGAGTTTGCCATTAAGGGGAATTCTCACTCAAGAAAGCCTACCCCTTTCCCGAGCCTCGGTCAACCCACATCATGTGAACCAACTGCACTGTAAGATGTGAAGTTAGCGGTAGAAAGAGCAATAGAAAGTACACGACCAAGCATTGATCTCTCCCAAGCATTGGGACCATAACTGGTAGCGTTCTCTGAGCCTCAGAAATACAGTTATGGCTACTTTAGCCAAATGGGAATGTAAATAAAACATTTGATTGTTAAATATGAAATGAAGGGGATCATCTTTGTTGAATGAATGCCACAATGGAAGTTATATGAATTATTAAAGAAATATGAGTAAAACTGAGAATACCCCAAAACGGCATAGATAACAATCCAAGCTAAGAATACTATGGTAGGGAACACACAAAGCGACAACATACACAGATTGGAAACATCATCATCCTAGTATTATAAAACTTACTTCTTGCAGTGTAATATCAAATAGGTAAACACCATGTTTGTCAGGAGCAAAGTTTTTAAGTTTTTAAGTTTTTGATTCACTGGGTCCAATTCCTCCCAAGGAGGACAGACAGACTTATTTCATTTAAGTGTCACAAGTCAGTTACATGAAGATATATAACGTATTTCCTCTAATAGGGGCCCGGGCCCTTATTAACATGTAAGGGCCCTTACCCCCCGGCGCTTTTTTGAGGCCTGGCCCGTATTTTATTTTCAGGTTTGACCAATACACGTGATAACCTCTGATAACCATTTAGAACTAGATTAGCGTTTGCGGGACACCGCAAAAGCAGAGCAGCTCCGAAACTTAGGGTCTCGCCTTTCCCTGTTCCGCCTTCTCGTCAGCATCAATAAAATGGGAATTCTTTTTAACAAAAGTTTGTTCATTATTCGAGTTATTACTAATCATCACTGGGGTCACTTTTCACAAGTTCGTTCTTAAAACCTATTTCTTCTTTCAAAATTTGATCAAAGGATTAACGTGGCCTTAACCAATATCTCATGACCTTGACCTTTGACCTTCAAGATCACACCATCAATGATCACTATTCATCGCGTATAATAATCATGCAATGACTCAAAGTGTTCATAGTTAAAATATAACATATTAACAAAAGCATGCTTACGTTTCGACCTCACTGTGACCTTGACCTTTGACAGATTTGAGCGAAAACGTTTTCAAATCTTGGTCTTTCTCCATAGTTCATATATACCAAATAAGACCCATATAGCACAAAAAAAGTTTGAAGTTATCATGTTTACAAGGATTGTTGTAGTGATTTCAGAACTCATGACCTTGACCTTTGACCTTGAATGTGAACATGTCAAAATAATTCCCCAGGGGCATAAGTAAGAAGTTATGTATATGAGGTGTTGATACCTCCTTGGAAAGAAGTTATTTAGTGATTTCAGAACTGGTGACCATGACCCTATCTCGTGACCTTGACCTTTAAAATTCAAGGTCACACAATCAGTGATCACTTTTCATTGTGTATCACAATCATATAATGATTCAAAGTGTTAATAGTTGAAATAAGACATTTTCGCAAAAGCATGCTTAAGTTGTGACCTCGCTATGACCTTGACCTTTGACGGATGTTAGCGAAAACCTTTTCAAATCTTGGCCTTTCTCCATAGTTGATATATACCAAATAAGGGCCTGATAGCACAAATATTTTTCAAGTTATCGTGTTTACAAGGATTGTTTTAGCAATTTCAGAACTTGTGACCTTGACCTTTGACCTTGAATATGAATATGTCAAAATAATTCCCCAGGGGCATAAGTAAGAAGTTATGTATATGAGGTGTTGATACCTCCTTGGAAAGAAGTTATTTAGCGATTTCAGAACTGGTGACCATGACCCTATCTCGTGACCTTGACCTTTAAAATTCAAGGTCACACAATCAGTGATCACTTTTCATTGTGTATCACAATCATGTAAAAATAGAGCCATGGGCTCTGTAGCTCATCACGGTTTTATTGATTTATTATCAAAGGTTGAATATCTAAGTTATCTCAAGTAATACATTGTTAACAAGCAAAATAATATTGGTTTTAGATCATGACCCCTGTGACCCACATTTGGAGTCACACGGTCACTAATCCAACAATTAAGAATCACCTTTGACCAAAGAATCTCTACACAACATTTCACCTTTCTAGCGCTTTACATATAAACTGGAGAAGAAGATGAAAATAGGTTTTTGGGTCATGACCCGTGACCTAGATTGGGGTCACAGGGTCACAAAATCTACAATTTAGAATCCACATTGGCCAAGGAGTCTGCACACAACATTTCAGCTCTCTAGATCTTTTGCAACTGGAGAAGAAGATGAAAATAGGTTTTTAAGGAAGTGACCCCTGTGACCCCATTTGGGGTCACGGGGTCACGAAATCTACAATTTAGAATCCCCATTGACCAAGGAGTCTACACAAAACAGTTTAGCTCTCTAGACCTTTTGGAACTGGAGAAGAAGATGAAAATAGGTTTTTAAGGATGTGACCCCTGTGATCCCATTTGGGGTCATGGGGTCATGGGGTCATGAAATCTACAATTTAGAATCCCCATTAGCCAAGGAGTCTGCACACAACTTTTCAGCTCTCTAGACCTTTTGGAACTGGAGAAGAAGATGAAAATAGGTTTTTGAGGATGTGATCCCTGTGACCCCATTTGGGGTCACGGGGTCACGAAATCTACAATTTAGAATCCCCATTAGCCAAGGAGTCTGCACACAACTTTTCAGCTCTCTAGACCTTTTGGAACTGGAGAAGAAGATGAAAATAGGTTTTTAAGGATGTGACCCCTGTGACCCCATTTGGGATCATGGGGTCACAAAATCTACAATTTAGAATCCCCATTAGCCAAGGAGTCTGCACACAACTTTTCAGCTCTCTAGACCTTTTGGAACTGGAGAAGAAGATGAAAATGGGTTTTTAAGGATGTGACCCATGTGAACCCATTTGGGGTCATGGGGTCATGGGGTCATGAAATCTACAATTTAGAATCCCCATTAGCCAAGGAGTCTGCACACAACTTTTCAGCTCTCTAGACCTTTTGGAACTGGAGAAGAAGATGAAAATAGGTTTTTGAGGATGTGATCCCTGTGACCCCATTTGGGGTCACGGGGTCACGAAATCTACAATTTAGAATCCCCATTAGCCAAGGAGTCTGCACACAACTTTTCAGCTCTCTAGACCTTTTGGAACTGGAGAAGAAGATGAAAATAGGTTTTTAAGGATGTGACCCCTGTGACCCCATTTGGGATCATGGGGTCACAAAATCTACAATTTAGAATCCCCATTAGCCAAGGAGTCTGCACACAACTTTTCAGCTCTCTAGACCTTTTGGAACTGGAGAAGAAGATGAAAATGGGTTTTTAAGGATGTGACCCATGTGAACCCATTATGGGTCACAGGGTCACGAAATCTACAATTTAGAATCCCCATTAGCCAAGGAGTCTGCACACAACTTTTCAGCTGTCTAGACCTTTTGGAACTTGAGAAGAAGAGGAAAATAGGTTTTTAAGGATGTGACCCCTGTGACCCCATTTGGGGTCATGGGGTCACGAACTCTACAATTTAGAATCCCCATTAGCCAAGGAGTCTGCACACAACTTTTCAGCTCTCTAGACCTTTTGGAACTGGAGAAGAAGATGAAAATAGGTTTTTAAGGTTGTGACCCCTGTGACCCCATTTGGGGTCATGGGGTCACAAAATCTACAATTTAGAATCCCCATTAGCCAAGGAGTCTGCACACAACTTTTCAGCTCTCTAGACCTTTTGGAACTGGAGAAGAAGATGAAAATAGGTTTTTGAGGATGTGATCCCTGTGACCCCATTTGGGGTCACGGGGTCACGAAATCTACAATTTAGAATCCCCATTAGCCAAGGAGTCTGCACACAACTTTTCAGCTCTCTAGACCTTTTGGAACTGGAGAAGAAGATGAAAATAGGTTTTTAAGGATGTGACCCCTGTGACCCCATTTGGGATCATGGGGTCACAAAATCTACAATTTAGAATCCCCATTAGCCAAGGAGTCTGCACACAACTTTTCAGCTCTCTAGACCTTTTGGAACTGGAGAAGAAGATGAAAATAGGTTTTTAAGGATGTGACCCATGTGAACCCATTTGGGGTCACAGGGTCACGAAATCTACAATTTAGAATCCCCATTAGCCAAGGAGTCTGCACACAACTTTTCAGCTCTCTAGACCTTTTGGAACTTGAGAAGAAGAGGAAAATAGGTTTTTAAGGATGTGACCCCTGTGACCCCATTTGGGGTCATGGGGTCACGAACTCTACAATTTAGAATCCCCATTAGCCAAGGAGTCTGCACACAACTTTTCAGCTCTCTAGACCTTTTGGAACTGGAGAAGAAGATGAAAATAGGTTTTTAAGGTTGTGACCCCTGTGACCCCATTTGTGGTCATGGGGTCACAAAATCTACAATTTAGAATCCCCATTAGCCAAGGAGTCTGCACACAACTTTTCAGCTCTCTAGACCTTTTGGAACTGGAGAAGAAGATGAAAATAGGTTTTTAAGGATGTGACCCCTGTGACCCCATTTGGGTCATGGGGTCAAGAAATCTACAATTTAGAATCCACATTGGCCAAGGAGTCTGCACACAACATTTCCGCTCTCTTGACCTTTTGGAACTGGAGAAGAAGATGAAAATAGGTTTTTAAGGATGTGACCCCTGTGACCCCATTTGGGGTCATTGGGTCAAGAAATCTACAATATAGAATCCACATTGGCCAAGGAGTCTGCACACAACATTTCAGCTCTCTAGACCTTTTGGAACTTGAGAAGAAGAGGAAAATAGGTTTTTAAGGATGTGACCCCTGTGACCCCATTTGGGGTCATGGGGTCACGAACTCTACAATTTAGAATCCCCATTAGCCAAGGAGTCTGCACACAACTTTTCAGCTCTCTAGACCTTTTGGAACTGGAGAAGAAGATGAAAATAGGTTTTTAAGGTTGTGACCCCTGTGACCCCATTTGTGGTCATGGGGTCACAAAATCTACAATTTAGAATCCCCATTAGCCAAGGAGTCTGCACACAACTTTTCAGCTCTCTAGACCTTTTGGAACTGGAGAAGAAGATGAAAATAGGTTTTTAAGGATGTGACCCCTGTGACCCCATTTGGGGTCATGGGGTCAAGATATCTACAATTTAGAATCCCCATTAGCCAAGGAGTCTGCACACAACTTTTCAGCTCTCTAGACCTTTTGGAACTGGAGAAGAAGATGAAAATAGGTTTTTAAGGTTGTGACCCCTGTGACCCCATTTGTGGTCATGGGGTCACAAAATCTACAATTTAGAATCCCCATTAGCCAAGGAGTCTGCACACAACTTTTCAGCTCTCTAGACCTTTTGGAACTGGAGAAGAAGATGAAAATAGGTTTTTAAGGATGTGACCCCTGTGACCCCATTTGGGATCATGGGGTCACAAAATCTACAATTTAGAATCCCCATTAGCCAAGGAGTCTGCACACAACTTTTCAGCTCTCTAGACCTTTTGGAACTGGAGAAGAAGATGAAAATAGGTTTTTAAGGATGTGACCCATGTGAACCCATTTGGGGTCACAGGGTCACGAAATCTACAATTTAGAATCCCCATTAGCCAAGGAGTCTGCACACAACTTTTCAGCTCTCTAGACCTTTTGGAACTTGAGAAGAAGAGGAAAATAGGTTTTTAAGGATGTGACCCCTGTGACCCCATTTGTGGTCATGGGGTCACAAAATCTACAATTTAGAATCCCCATTAGCCAAGGAGTCTGCACACAACTTTTCAGCTCTCTAGACCTTTTGGAACTGGAGAAGAAGATGAAAATAGGTTTTTAAGGATGTGACCCCTGTGACCCCATTTGGGTCATGGGGTCAAGAAATCTACAATTTAGAATCCACATTGGCCAAGGAGTCTGCACACAACATTTCCGCTCTCTTGACCTTTTGGAACTGGAGAAGAAGATGAAAATAGGTTTTTAAGGATGTGACCCCTGTGACCCCATTTGGGGTCATTGGGTCAAGAAATCTACAATTTAGAATCCACATTGGCCAAGGAGTCTGCACACAACATTTCAGCTCTCTAGACCTTTTGGAACTTGAGAAGAAGAGGAAAATAGGTTTTTAAGGATGTGACCCCTGTGACCCCATTTGGGGTCATGGGGTCACGAACTCTACAATTTAGAATCCCCATTAGCCAAGGAGTCTGCACACAACTTTTCAGCTCTCTAGACCTTTTGGAACTGGAGAAGAAGATGAAAATAGGTTTTTAAGGTTGTGACCCCTGTGACCCCATTTGTGGTCATGGGGTCACAAAATCTACAATTTAGAATCCCCATTAGCCAAGGAGTCTGCACACAACTTTTCAGCTCTCTAGACCTTTTGGAACTGGAGAAGAAGATGAAAATAGGTTTTTAAGGATGTGACCCCTGTGACCCCATTTGGGGTCATGGGGTCAAGATATCTACAATTTAGAATCCCCATTAGCCAAGGAGTCTGCACACAACTTTTCAGCTCTCTAGACCTTTTGGAACTGGAGAAGAAGATGAAAATAGGTTTTTAAGGTTGTGACCCCTGTGACCCCATTTGTGGTCATGGGGTCACAAAATCTACAATTTAGAATCCCCATTAGCCAAGGAGTCTGCACACAACTTTTCAGCTCTCTAGACCTTTTGGAACTGGAGAAGAAGATGAAAATAGGTTTTTAAGGATGTGACCCCTGTGACCCCATTTGGGGTCATGGGGTCAAGAAATCTACAATTTAGAATCCCCATTAGCCAAGGAGTCTGCACACAACTTTTCAGCTCTCTAGACCTTTTGGAACTGGAGAAGAAGATGAAAATAGGTTTTTAAGGTTGTGACCCCTGTGACCCCATTTGTGGTCATGGGGTCACGAAATCTACAATTTAGAATCCCCATTAGCCAAGGAGTCTGCACATAAAATTTCAGCTCTGTGGAGTTATTGGCTCTGGAGAAGAAGTCGGCGGCGGCGATGGAAACTGCACAAAAACTGATAGCAGCTCCGACTTAGTCGGAGCTGCTAATAACACAAACTCCGCGTTATTTGATTTAAACCGAATTTAGCGCGGCAGTTTAACCCTCTTAGTGCCTGGGAGCATATATGGGAAATATATTTAGTAGGGGGTCATCATTGATGCGATATAAACCGGGCCCCTATTAGAGGTTCGGCCCTTATTGGAGACCTGGCTCTTATTCACCTTTGGGTATCCCCCGGCTGCTATTAGAGGCCCGGCCCTTATTCACTTTTGGGTACCCCCCGGCCCCTATTAGAGGTTCGGCCCTTATTGGAGACCTGGCTCTTATTCACCTTTGGGTACCCCCCGGCCCCTATTAGAGGTTCGGCCCTTATTGGAGACCTGGCTCTTATTCACTTTTGGGTACCCCCGGCCCCTATTAGAGGTTCGGCCCTTATTGGAGACCTGGCTCTTATTCACCTTTGGGTACCCCCCGGCTGCTATAAGAGGCCCGGCCCTTATTCACTTTTGGGTACCCCCCGGCCCCTATTAGAGGTTCGGCCCTTATTGGAGACCTGGCTATTATTCACCTTTGGGTACCCCCCGGCTGCTATTAGAGGCCCGGCCCTTATTGGAGACCTGGCTCTTATTCATCTTTGGGTACCCCCCGATCCTTATTGGAGACCTGGCTCTTATTCACCTTTGGGTACCCCCCAGCTGCTATCACTGAAAGGGTAAAAAACATGTTCTAAGATTCATTCTGGATTCTCAAGTTAAGCTGTGCTCCACAATATATAAAGACTTGATTGCACAACAGTGATACAGGGAGTTGCAGAATTATTTCCTTACTTAAAAGGAGGGTTCTATTGGGGTATTTTTTGTGGAAACGAAATTCGAGAGGATATTCCCGTATACACATATCTTATATGCTATTATACATGATTGAAACACGGTCAAATTGAAAGATATTAATGAAGTTAATACTTTGATGACTTTACATTTCACAACTTGATAAAGACAAGCACACACTTGATGAAAAATAAAAACAATAAAAACTGAAGCCATTCATCACCACTGCGACTGGGGAAAACTTCGCTACGGCCTAACAGCATATTTTTTATTAGTTGTATTACATGTTATGTGTTACTATGTCAATATTCAATCAGTGTTTGTGTTTTATTATTGTAAAAAATTAAAATTGGGTTAAATATAGCGAGTTTTCATTTCACGAAATGTCATGAAACCAAGATGGCGGATGCTGCCGATAAATTGGTGATAGAACTTTCCCTTTAAGCCTCAACATCTTCACAACGTCACGGGCGTAACAAAAAAAAGCACCTCTCTCCGCCCTTGACTTCAACCCGAGCATTTTCTGTGCGAAAATATTATCGTACTGCAGGTTAATCGGATAGGCCAACCACAAGATGTCGCAGTTGTACCGATATGATGCTACCTACTAAACGGTGACAAGCCTTTTCTAAATCTTTCCAAGTATTTAGTCAACTTTTTCAAGTCCTCTGCTTCAATTCCAATCACAATGAGTTGTATATCCTATATCTGTATCAAGCGTCGCCATTTTGAACTGGTACCAAATGTAAACAGCGATTTCATTGGCTGTATGTAAGCAGTTGGTAAGGGGAGTAAATCGTGATCACTATAGATGTTGCTGCTTCATTTCATGGCTTCTGCGATTGTTGAAGGCAAGGGAAAAAAATAGAACTATGGGCTCTGTAACTTATCAGGGTTTATATTGTTTGATGTTGAAGACTGAAATAGATTGTTCTCGATATAATGCAGAACTCCTAGCCCTGAAAAAATGCAGTCTTGAAATTGTCTGTGCATAACAAAAACATGACTCGAATCTAAATTTTGATAAAATGGTGTGTCCAGGTATCACAATTCCTGCAAAGATATTAAAGAAAAGGTGATCCTCCCTATTAAAATAGAATAAACATTTTCCCGAAATCATCAAACAAAATGGTAACAAATTTTGAGAGAAACAATACAAATCCCTTCTTAACACAACTTTTCAGCTCTCTAGACCTTTTGGAACTGAAGAAAAAGATGAAATAGGTTTTTAAGGTTGTGACCACTGTGACCCTATTTGGGGTCACAGGGTCACGAAATCTACAATTTAGAATCCTCATTGGCCAAGGAGTCTGTACACCAAATTTTAGCTCCCTAGAACAAGTGGTTCTGGAGAAAAAGACGAAAATGCGAAAAGTTTACAGACTGACGGACTGACTATGCTTACCTACAACTTTTATGTTGAGGTTTCATGTTGGTGTTGTTGAACGCTGGTTGAATTTGAAATCTGACCGGCCATCTGGTGTCCACTAGGATGGAGCAGTTGGTGGCCGGTTCGATGGTCACCTCAGGAATGAGGTCACACTGTAATAGTTATAACAATTGGTCAAAGAAAGTTATTATACCTCTATTCAATTTGTAAGAATATCAATGGCCAGTTCTCACCACGTGATCGAAAAATATTTTTGTACATTGACTCCCGATTCAAGTGATGAGGTCAGTTTTGTGACAGAAATTTCTGTCACTGACCTGAGATATTGACTCTTCACGTGATTTGTCACAAGACTATTTGTTTTTACATTTGCTTTCAAGATGGCGTCAGCTGATGGGTTCCCTGATTTGACAAATAAACAAATACATACTATAGCCTGAAGCAAAAAAACTAATTTCGCTATAATAAAACACAAAGACTCTCGGACCTGACTCCCTCTGCCGTCTGACCACCTCGGGAGTCAAGGTCTCGAGTCCTTGTATTTCACATGACCTCACTGTGAGTAATTAAGTGTATATTGTATCATTAGCTGTAAGTTACCAACTTCCCAATGCAAGGCATAACTCTTGCCAGTCTCAATTACTGGCTGATTTAGGCCTTGCAGTATTTCCTTACAAAATTTGTGCTTAGAAATCCAGGCCCGCTTTGCATTTCTGGTGTAGCGATTCACTATCTAGGCACAACAAAGCGAGGGAAATACAGCAAGGCTTACATCAGCCAGTAATGCAGACTGGCAAGAGTTATGCCTTGCGTTTGGAAGTTGGTAAGTTACTGAATCAAGTCATATCAAACCATTCTGAGTGGCCGATTTATAGGAATAGCAACTCTTTGATATTTTTATCATTTAAACTTTAATGTATAATTGATTTCTGTTAAAATGATCAAATAAAAAAACATTCAAGTGATAACAGCAGTGTATTAAATAAGCTTGAAAAGTAGCCAGCCAAACAGTGTTATGTTATATTAAAAGAAGAAATTAAAGAAAATTCTCAAAAAAAGTTACCAACCTGAACCAAAATTTCTGGATTCAGCAGTGGCGTATTTAAAGTGACGCTTCAGGGTTTTTTCTACTCCTATGTTTCGGATGGATGAAGTCAAAATGATGAAGGGGTTCAAAAGACCCCTGAAGCGTTCCATTAAAAATGCTAACTTCCGCAACAGTTGTTAATCAATGTTTTGACGGTACCTCCCCAACTAATTAGAATAATAAAAGATGAACACCCTACTCACTGTGTGACATTCCTCACTCTGCATGAAGAGAAGAAGAAACTCTCCCGTGTGTAGATCATACCTGATAGTGAGGAGAGCTGTGTCGATCTTGAACGCTGGAGTTTCATTTGAACACAGGGGGATGATCGGCACACTGACAGTTTCAACCGACGATTGTTCAGTTATAGGAGCTCCAAAGCAAAAGGCTCCTTGAAAACAGAAAGTTGACAATATTGCAATGATCCATTAGGGCAGCTTTATCATCCAATACCTTTGACTTTCATTAAAAAACTGTCACATGATAAACACCTAGATGCAACAGAATGCAAAGATTTGCATGAGGGGTTGGGTGGGGGGATTTAATTATTCTCTTAGAACAAGTTTAATAATAATATGAGATTAAAAGAAAATGTTAAAAGAAATAAATGTGACTTGTCATTACAGCACAGTATTCAAAACTGGTATTTCTAAATTGTACTTGACCTATTTTGTCACATGTTGTCATAATTATTTAAATAATTTTACATAATAATGCCAACAAATATGGCGCTATACAAGAAAAAAACAAACAAGTTTACAAATTCCAGAAACAATTAAAATATAAGAATTAAGTTCTAATATTATGAGGATACCTTACTTTAACTATTAGAGATTCAATGACCATGAAAGCAAATAACATGTTTTCATTATTATTGTTAATAGAATAATTTTATATGATTGCAGGTGAAATACCGAGATCTATCAATGAAAATAAACCGTGTTATCAGTCACTAGTGAAAATAACAATGAAACGTGTTATCAGTCACTAGTGACTGATATTACAATGACCTGACGTCATAAAACAATGCTCCGACGTCATGACATCCTGGAGCCCACTTACGTAATTGCAAGTCGATTTCGGTCATATAATAAATAGAAAATCTGTCTCTTCTTGACAAATACCATGTTTATCTCGGGAACAGGTCAAAATGGCCATACGAATAAATGAAAAGACAAATATCCTCTATACAGGCCTATTATTAATTGGTTAATTTAGGCCTGTACTATTTACATGATAAACCAGAGAGCACGTCTCTACAGAATGGATTATTTGGCACCATTTTCTTTCAAATGATTTATTAGCCATCTAACTGACATTAGTGACAGGTGGAACTGGTTTTAGATTAGAACCTCTGAATGTGAAGTTTGAACTCCGAAGACTGAATTAGATTTCTGACACTGTGACAGGGGAGGTCATTTGATTTGATATTTTAATATTTAAACAATTCCAAAACGACGAATAAAACAGTAAAGATAATAGAAAAATTGAAAGACATAATCGGTCTCTGAACATCAGAGAAGGAAGAAATAGGTCGATTACCAAAAACCAGAAAAACATTCACTCTCGGACAGGAGGCCGCCATTTTCTAATCACAAGACAGTCACATGACTTCATTCCGATTCTGGTTAATAGTAATTTTGTAAATAAAGGTAAACCGGTTAATAAAATAAAATATTTACCAAAAGTGAAAACAGTTATATGATGTGGAAAATGAATTAATCTCTGATAGAATTCTATACTTACTAAATATCAAATATACTTTAAAGTGACACCGTGTCGAGGATAAATATAACATCAGATTCATCTACCTATGCTGATTAACGTATCTGGTAACGAGTCACAGACCCCTAATTTCAGACAATCGAAGTAATTATTAATAAAACTACTGCGTAACTAGTTTGCAGACAAGTTAACCAGCATAAGCAGATAAAAGTGATTCCATTTTTAGCTCATCGGGCCTGAAAGGCCCGATGGGCTTATGGCATGGCATGGCGTCCGGCGTCCGGCGTCCGTCCGTCCATCCGTCCGTCCGTAAACTTTGCACATTTTCGACTTCTTCTCCAGAACCAATGACTCCACAGAGCTAAAATTTTATGTGCAGACTCCTTGGCCAATGGGGATTCTAAATTGTAGATTTCGTGACCCCCTGACCCCAAATGGGGTCACAGGGGTCACATCCTTAAAAACCTATTTTCATCTTCTTTTCGAGTTCCAAAAGGTCTAGAGAGCTGAAAAGTTGTGTACAGACTCCTTGGCCAATGGGGATACTAACTTGTAGATTCCGTGACCCCATGACCCCAAATGGGGTCACAGGGGTCACATCCTTAAAAACCTATTTTCATCTTCTTCTCCAGTTCCAAAAGGTCAAGAGAGCTGAAAAGTTGTGTACAGACTCCTTGGCCAATGGGGATTCTAAATTGTAGATTTCGTGACCCCGTGACCCCAAATGGGGTCACAGGGGTCACATCCTTAAAAACCTATTTTCATCTTCTTCTCCAGTTCAAAAAGGTCTAGAGAGCTGAAAAGTTGTGTACAGACTCCTTGGCCAATGGGGATTCTAAATTGAACATTTCGTGACCCCATGACCCCAAATGGGGTCACAGGGGTCACATCCTTAAAAACCTATTTTCATCTTCTTCTGCAGTTCCAAAAGGTCTAGAGAGCTGAAAAGTTGTGTACAGACTCCTTGGCCAATGGGGATACTAAATTGTACATTCTGTGACCCCATGACCCCAAATGGGGTCACAGGGGTCACATCCTTAAAAACCTATTTTCATCTTCTTCTCCAGTTCCAAAAGGTCAAGAGAGCTGAAAAGTTGTGTACAGACTCCTTGGCCAATGGGGATTCTAAATTGTAGATTTCGTGACCCCATGACCCCAAATGGGGTAACCGGGGTCACAGCCTTAAAAACCTATTTACATCTTCTTCTCCAGTTCCAAAAGGTCTAGAGAGCTGAAAAGTTGTGTACAGACTCCTTGGCCAATGGGGATACTAAATTGTACATTCTGTGACCCCATGACCCCAAATGGGGTCACAGGGGTCACATCCTTAAAAACCTATTTTCATCTTCTTCTCCGGTTCCAAAAGGTCAAGAGAGCTGAAAAGTTGTGTGCAGACTCCTTGGCCAATGGGGATACTAAATTGTACATTTCGTGACCCCATGACCCCAAATGGGGTCACAGGGGTCACATCCTTAAAAACCTATTTTCATCTTCTTCTCCGGTTCCAAAAGGTCTAGAGAGCTGAAAAGTTGTGTGCAGACTCCTTGGCCAATGGGAATCTAAATTGTAGATTTCGTGACCCCATGACCCCAAATGGGGTCACAGGGGTCACATCCTTAAAAACCTATTTTCATCTTCTTTTCCAGTTCCAAAAGGTCTAGAGAGCTGAAAAGTTGTGTACAGACTCCTTGGCCAATGGGGATACTAACTTGTAGATTCCGTGACCCCATGACCCCAAATGGGGTCACAGGGGTCACATCCTTAAAAACCTATTTTTATCTTCTTCTCCAGTTCCAAAAAGTCTAGAGAGCTGAAAAGTTGTGTGCAGACTCCTTGTCCAATGGGGATTCAAAATTGTAGATTTTGTGACCCTGTGACCCCAATCTAGGTCACTGGTCATGACCCAAATATTTTCATCTTTATCTTAAGTACGTAAAGCTGTAGAAAGGTGAAATTGTAATTGTAGGATTGATGACCCTGTGACTCCAAAGTTGGGTCACAGGAGTCATGGTCTAAAAAACCTATTTTTTTATTGATAACAATGTATTACTTGATATAACTTAGATAGTCAACCTTAGATAATAATCAATGAAATCTTGATGAGCTACAGAGCTTATGGCCTGGCATGGCGTCCGGCGTCCGTCCGTCCGTCCGTCCGTCCGTCCATCCGTCCGTCCATCCATCCGTCCGTAAACTTTGCACATTTTCGACTTCTTCTCCAGAACCAATGACTCCACAGAGCTAAAATTTTTATGTGCATACTCCTTGGCCAATGGGGATTCTAAATTGTAGATTTCGTGACCCCGTGACCCCAAATGGGGTCACAGGGGTCACATCCTTAAAAACCTATTTTCATCTTCTTCTCCAGTTCAAAAAGGTCTAGAGAGCTGAAAAGTTGTGTACAGACTCCTTGGCCAATGGGGATTCTAAATTGAACATTTCGTGACCCCATGACCCCAAATGGGGTCACAGGGGTCACATCCTTAAAAACCTATTTTCATCTTCTTCTGCAGTTCCAAAAGGTCTAGAGAGCTGAAAAGTTGTGTACAGACTCCTTGGCCAATGGGGATACTAAATTGTACATTCTGTGACCCCATGACCCCAAATGGGGTCACAGGGGTCACATCCTTAAAAACCTATTTTCATCTTCTTCTCCAGTTCCAAAAGGTCAAGAGAGCTGAAAAGTTGTGTACAGACTCCTTGGCCAATGGGGATTCTAAATTGTAGATTTCGTGACCCCATGACCCCAAATGGGGTTACCGGGGTCACAGCCTTAAAAACCTATTTACATCTTCTTCTCCAGTTCCAAAAGGTCTAGAGAGCTGAAAAGTTGTGTACAGACTCCTTGGCCAATGGGGATACTAAATTGTACATTCTGTGACCCCATGACCCCAAATGGGGTCACAGGGGTCACATCCTTAAAAACCTATTTTCATCTTCTTCTCCGGTTCCAAAAGGTCAAGAGAGCTGAAAAGTTGTGTGCAGACTCCTTGGCCAATGGGGATACTTAATTGTACATTTCGTGACCCCATGACCCCAAATGGGGTCACAGGGGTCACATCCTTAAAAACCTATTTTCATCTTCTTCTCCGGTTCCAAAAGGTCTAGAGAGCTGAAAAGTTGTGTGCAGACTCCTTGGCCAATGGGGATTCTAAATTGTAGATTTCGTGACCCCATGACCCCAAATGGGGTCACAGGGGTCACATCCTTAAAAACCTATTTTCATCTTCTTCTCCAGTTCCAAAAGGTCAAGAGAGCTGAAAAGTTGTGTGCAGACTCCTTGACCAATGGGGATTCTAAATTGTAGATTTCGTGACCCTGTGACCCCAAATGGGGTCACAGGGGTCACATCCTTAAAAACCTATTTTCATCTTCTTTTCCAGTTCCAAAAGGTCTAGAGAGCTGAAAAGTTGTGTGCAGACTCCTTGTCCAATGGGGATTCAAAATTGTAGATTTTGTGACCCTGTGACCCCAATCTAGGTCACTGGTCATGACCCAAATATTTTCATCTTTATCTTAAGTACGTAAAGCTGTAGAAAGGTGAAATTGTAATTGTAGGATTGATGACCCTGTGACTCCAAAGTTGGGTCACAGGAGTCATGGTCTAAAAAACCTATTTTTTTATTGATAACAATGTATTACTTGATATAACTTAGATAGTCAACCTTAGATAATAATCAATGAAATCTTGATTAGCTACAGAGCCCATGGCTCTATTTTTATCCTTGACGCAGACTGTCCCTTTTATAACAGTCTTATTTACATGTCATTTAATGCTTTAAAAAATATGGTTTACATCTTACCCAATTCCATCCTGTTATAAAAGAAAAACAAGATGTGTTTGTTAAACACGGATGCCCCCGGATATAACAAAGTTATGGCCAAGGTTTAAGTTTTCTAAATATTGTCCACTGACATAGGTCAAGGTCACAAGGTCAAATATGTTGACCTCATCTGAAAGGTCTCATCACAAGGTATGCACATGCCAAGTATGAAAGCCGAAGCTCTGAGCAATCCAAAGTTATGGCCAAGGTTAAACTTTTCTGAAGATGTCCACTGCGGCAAGGTCAAGTTCATAAGGTCAAATATGTTGACCTCATCTGAAAGGTCTCATCACAAGGTATGCACATGCCAAGTATGAAAGCCGTAGCTCTGAGCAATCTAAAGTTATGGCCAAGGTTAAAGTTTACTGAAGATGTCCACTGCGGCAAGGTCAAGGTCAAGGTCACAAGGTCAAATATGATGACCTCATCTGAAGGTATGCACATGCCAAGTATGAAAGCCGTAACTGTTAACAATCAAAAGTTATGGCCAAGGTTAAAGTTTTTTTTAAATTTTCATTGCAGCAAGGTCAAGGTCACAAGGTCAAATATGATGACCTCAACTGAAAGGTCTCATCACAAGGTATGCACATGCCAAGTATGAAAGCCCTAGCTCTGAGCAATCTAAAGTTATGGCCAAGGTTAAAGCTTTTGTTGACAAACACACAGACGGACGGACCTGCAGACGGACAGGTGAAAAACAATATACCCCCGGAATTTGAGCAATCTAAAGTTATGGCCAAGGTTAAAGTTTTCTGAATATTGTCCACTGCGGCAAGGTCAAGGTCATAGGTCAAATATGATGACCTCATCTGAAAGGTCTCATCACAAGGTATGCACATGCCAAGTATGAAAGCCGTAGCTCTGAGCAATCTAAAGTCATGGCCAAGGTTAAAGTTTACTGAAGATGTCCACTGCGGCAAGGTCAAGGTCAAGGTCAAGGTCACAAGGTCAAATGTAATGACCTCATCTGAAGGTATGCACATGCCAAGTATGAAAGCCGTAACTGTTAACAATCAAAAGTTACGGCCAAGGTTAAAGTTTTTTTTAATTTTTCATTGCGGCAAGGTCAAGTTCACAAGGTCAAATATGATGACCTCAACTGAATGTATGTATGCACATGCCAAGTATGAAAGCCCTAGCTCTGAGCAATCAAAAGTTATGGCCAAGGTTAAAGTTTTTGTGGACAAACACACAGACGGACGGACCTGCAGACGGACAGGTGAAAAACAATATACCCCCGGAATCTCCGATTCGGGGGCATAAAAACATATGTGATCAAAACCTGTTTGAACATATCATAAAGCAATTAAAAAAAGAAGACATACGTCATAGTTATCAACATCCACCGCCAGAGCCAAGAAATTGGAACAAGAGTCATCAGAAGATGACATATCCCACCGGTTCCACAAAATTTGTAAAACACATCTTTTACAGATACTTGTGTATCTACTACCGTACTTCAGTTACTGGGTATTACAGAGTTTCAGGAATGTTAAGGGTTTTAGACTTCTGCTCCAGAAGCAGTCAAAATCAACAACAACCAACATCCCTCTCATGTTTCTATGGAAACAGAAAAAAATTAATTTTTCAGAAAAAAATCGGATAATATCAAAAGGCACCACTTCAGTCAATGGGTAATACACATGCAAAGTTTCAGGAAGATATGATGAACGGTTTTGGAGCTGTGCTCCGGAAACGAACCTGTCTCTGAACAAAGTCCAACTTCAACATGTTTCTATGGAAACGAAAAAAAAAAAAATTCAGAAATCTGAAAATATCAAAAGGCACCACTTCAGTTAGTGGGTAATACACATGCAAAGTTTCAGGAAGATATGATGAACGGTTTTGGAGATGTGCTCCGGAAACGAACCTGTCTCTGAACAAAGTCCAACTTCAACATGTTTCTATGGAAACGAAAAAAAAAAAAATTTTCAGAAATCTGAAAATATCAAAAGGCACCACTTCAGTTAGTGGGTAATACACATGCAAAGTTTCAGGAAGATATGATGAACGGTTTTGGAGCTGTGCTCCGGAAACGAACCTGTCTCTGAACAAAGTCCAACTTCAACATGTTTCTATGGAAACGAAAAAAAATAAAATTTTCAGAAATCTGAAAATATCAAAAGGCACCACTTCAGTTAGTGGGTAATACACATGCAAAGTTTCAAGAAGATATGATGAACGGTTTTGGAGCTGTGCTCCGGAAACGAACCTGTCTCTGAACAAAGTCCAACTTCAACATGTTTCTATGGAAACGAAAAAAAATAAAATTTTCAGAAATCTGAAAATATCAAAAGGCACCACTTCAGTTGGTGGGTAATACACATGTAAAGTTTCAGAAAGATATCATGAATGGTTTTCGAGTTCTGCTCCGGAAACGAAATGATTACGGACGGACAGACGGACAGAGGGACGGACGGACGGACAGACGGACGGGGCGATGACTATATCCCACGGTATTACATACCGGTGGGATAAAAAGGGAAATAATTAGAAATAATTGTGCATTACTCATTTTCATTCCATCAAGGTATGTGTGCCCTCAAGCAATACACCAATTGTGGTTCTCCTATCTTAAATAGTCTCTGAGAAAAACTGTCGACTTGGAGTTACGATGAACAAAGTCCAAAAATACGGAACAAGGGCAATAACTCCGACAAAAATATTTGCACGGTTCTCCTTTTCGAACTCCATCAAGGTATTCATGCCTTCAAGCAATACATTAAATTTGGTAACCCTATCTTAAATGGTTTCTGACAAAAGCTGTCCCATTTGGAGATACCATGAACAAAGTCCAAAAATACGGAACAAGGGCAATAACTCTGGTAAAAATAATTGCACGCTTCTCATTTTCGTACTCCATCAAGGTATTCATGCCCTCAAGCAACTTATCAAATTTGGTAACCCTATCTTAAACGGTTTCTGAGAAAAGCTGTCCCCTTTATCTCGGACGGACGGAGCCCAAACCTATATCCCCCTTCCACTTGTGGCGGGGGATAATAACTTTAAAGAAAATTTATTATTAACTAAGTTTTAACAATTGCTTCTTTATGTAAACCTACCAGTAAGAGTTTCCTCTCCAAAGTCATTGTTGTCCCAGACGAGGGTGGTGAAAACATCAGGGGCAAATCCATGTAGGACGGGGCTCTCATGGCTTAACTATTGTGCGGCGAGAGGAGTGTCATGCTCAAGGGTTACTGACTGTGACACACAATGTCCAAAGGCATTCAGTAGATTCTGGAGCCTTGCAGAGCATGTTAGATGCCGTACAGTCATTCCCAACGCAAGATGCTTGGGCATCAACTTCCTACCCTGTGTTGCCAAACAGATAACATCTTGTGATAGTGAGAGAAGTTTCTTCTGTGCATCATTACTGGAAATTTCAACTTTATCAGTGCAAAAGTTGTCAGATATGCCACATGACCATGCTAGGAAATTGAACAACTTTGCTGGAATTATTTCCAAAAACTTGCTTAGAGTCAGGTTGTTGGCTGAAGGGGGCCACATTGTCACAGATGGTGATGCTTGAATGGCATTTCTAACCATGATGGCAGCTCTGTATAGATCAGCAAACTCATCCTGCTTTTAAGGCTGGGTGAATGAATGATTGAATGGAAGTTCACTCTCCTCTTCTGTGTCAGAGAAAGAGTCGATATCATCAATTGCTGTCATGGTAATCAAAGATGAGGTGTTGGCAGCATCAGCAGAATGGTATAGGACTAACTCACACATCTTGACTCGGGTTGAATGAATTCAAGATCAGTATATTTCTTCTTAAGCCTGTCCTTTAACTGAAAGTTGCGATAGCCATTGATATCTAGTCCTTCTACATCCTTCACAGTGTCAATGAACATGTTTGTGAGCATCCTCGGTTACCCATGGTTTTATATATGCTCCGTTACTCTCCACTATATCTATTACCCATGGGAAGTTTCATCAGAGAAATCTGTACTCAAATTACCCGCCCTTGGCCGGCGTGAGCCAATCAAACCGCTCCGCAGCTTGGACCTGCGAGGCAATGACAATTCATATCACTTCGTTGCAAAGCAAGCGAGGTCATTGTGTTAGCCATCCGTCACGGTTATCTCCCTTGGCCATTTCCGCCTTATCCCATTGAGCATTTTCTTTGGTTGCTGACTTCGTCACGCTGGCCAAGGCAGGGGTAGACGCTTGCTAGAAATCTTTACTAGCCCGAAGTGCTCTTTGGGCAAGTGACATATCTTACTCTGTAGTGCTTCAAACAAATTTCACTAGCCCTTCTGAATTTTTACTGGCCTCAGGCCAGCGGACCAGTGCAAGTGTCGATTCCTGCAAGGGCGGGTAATTTGAGAACAGATTCCCCTGATAAGGTTTCCCATGGGTGATATAGTGGAGAGTAACGGGACAACCTAGGATGGTTTTACGACTTTATTTAGTGTCAGCACCACTACCCTTGTCATGCCTGTCAACACAATTAGTGCTGGAGCAATAAATCGTAGGATCGGTTGATCGATCGATCTAAGTGAAATAAACGATTGTCGATTACTAATAAACTGCAGATCGATAATCAGAAATAATCATTATTGGGATGCATAAAAGATATAACATTTTATTCTACCTTGTCGTGTTTTCTTTTACTGAACAATATCTAATCTGGTCGCTCGCCATTGCTTATTTACTTGTAAATCGGAAGCTGTTCTACTGCACGCTTCAGGTGACCAATCAGCGTCAACCCCGGGCTTTGCTTGATTCGAAAATTCTACGGCATTCGCTGCATTGTGCGGGTGCCACCTGATTAAACGTATAAGTTATATGATCAATTATTAAAACAACGTCTGTTTATGAAATCTAAATATGCCTTATCATGTCTAGTCTTATCAAAACTTATTGGAATGAAAACTATAAATTGTCATTCGATTATTCTGTTTTCAAACGAACTCCTCTGACATCGACTTTTTACAAGTTCCTTGTCGAAATAATAAATATTCATGATCAAATTGTGCGACACTCATTGGTCATTCAAAACTACGTCACAGACTAGCTATTTTCTAATTGGCTGATAGCGGGGAATTCCTTCAGTTGATATTTGGTATTTGCATACAACCACAGGGATCATCCTGGAGCAGAGTGTCAAAGGGAGAATAATCTCCCCTTTGTCTTACACAATGGGATTTTCAGATAAAGTAATGGGATATTTCTAAATAATAACAATCATTTTAAATATTTTCAATGGGATTTTCTCCCCTCGTCAGTATTTATTATGGGATATCTTGGTACATCAATGAGTAAATATCCCCAAATCCCTGCCTAAAGTGATCCCTGCAACCACGTGACTTGAACTGATGAGAGAGACCTATTTTCGGTTTCATAAATGCTTTTGAATTTTAGATACAATTGTTAATTATGACACTTTGAAGAATAATTTTCTATTTCAACATCTGTGTTCACGCTTCAACATCAATACAAGACAAACAATTTTTTTTTTAAACGTTTATTGCTGTGTTGATCATCCAAAGACGTTGCGAAGGCAAGTTAGTCGGTAGCGTAACCATTGAAGGGCTGCATTTTACGGACAGATTAATGTTCTGCCAGTCGGAGATTTCAATCAGCATACGGTATATAAAATGACAAGAAATGACAAAATCATTCTATGATTCTACACACATACATAGTAGTCGATAATGTTTGATTTATTATCTCTAAAAAACGACAATAAATGTGTCACACGGCAAAATGCACGTGCTATGGTTCGAGACATGATGCCACTGCTGACGATAACCCGGAAGTTGGCTCGCTAACGTAAGTTTGTGCATTTAGCAAATAATTGACGGTCTTTTCGAGTATAATCGATCGATTATCGATCTGGCACTAGCGATTATCGATCTGAAAAAAAGTAACGATAACCAGCACTAAACACAATCCCTTTGTCTTTATAGTAGGCAGGACAGAGAACCCGTAATGGCGGACAGCGCCTATCTGCCGCCGTAGTAAAATTGTGAAATTTGATAAATGAAACGTACGTGATAGCGTGCTTAAAATTAATTTATTTCTCACAATATGTGCTTCAAGTGTACGGAATAAACATAAAACTCATTTATTACGATCCCCAAACGTCATATTACTTGTTTCTGGTCAAATGGAACATTAAATGTTTGAAACAATCCCTCATTTTGGTTGGCGTCCATGTTTGAAAACGAACTTGAAACATCGCGAGATTTTCTGCTCTCGCGTGTTTTAGCGAGACTTCACGGCAGCCAAATATGAAGTGAAACATGGCGGAATTTTTGGTGAGTGCAACGATATGTTTTTTTTTAGATTTCGTAATTTTTTTATCAAAGTAGGAAGTTTTAGAAGGAGGGCATTGTTTGCAAACGGATAGTAAATCAATCCAACTGTTGGCAAAGAATGGCAATGTTACATTAAATGTTTTATCAACTAAAGTTTTAGACAGAACCATTTCCCGCCGTTTCAATTTCCGCGCATTTATGCGCCAAACGATTTAGTGTGTATAGTCACAAAAAAATTAAAATTTTGGATCAGGGGAAGTAACTCCTAGTACTTCCGGTGATCGAAAACTGAACAAAACACCTCTTGTATTTTTAATTTATTTTTTATTTCGATGCAGTATGCACAGCCTGAATATAAAATAAGAACAAAGGGAAGTAACTGGTACCTAGGCCACATCAGGGTGATCGAAAACTGAACAAAGTGTTAATGTTTTATTAATTTCTTTTCCCTCACAATCATTGAAGTTGTTTTTATTTACAGTCTGATCATTGTCATTGTGGCACATTATGGCAAGACCATCACTGGCAACCAGATGAAAACTGTGGTGAATTTGTAAGTATTGTGATAATGTTTTCAACAGCAAAGACAATCTAGTAATAATCTAACAATTGGCATATAATTTAAAGAACATAACATTTTCTGCATATAACTATAATTTGTTTTATTGTATCCCATGTCACGTCATAGAAAGTAGATATATATCATTTTTTGAAGTTTTAAAGTCACAATTATTGCTCAAAATATTGTGTAACTTCTTTGATATTAAAATCATTGTTTTACTTTTGACTATTGGTTGACATTGTATAATGATTTAAGTTATATTACATTTTAAAATAGTTAATACTTTTCATGATTATACCCCCATTTATAATTACCGATTGATCGGTGAGTGATGGTAAGTATGAACCTATTATGAAGACTGGTAAGATTATGCATTTTAGGTGTTCATGTGAAAGAATAACACATGTAGCCTCTTCCTTTATTTTGTCCAAGTGTGAAAAATTCACGCTTTACTTTTATCATTTTCTTTTTTTTCTCCATTTTTCCAAAGTGTGAAAGATTCACACATTTTTCAGTTTATTCTATTTTATTTAACCAAGTGTGAAGGATTCACATATTTATCATTTTATTCTATTTTTTTTACCCAAGTGTGAAAAGTTCACACATTTATTATTTTATTTATTTAACCCATGTGTGAAAATTTCACACTTTTATCAATAATTAGTTTCAATACTTTTTTTGGATTATGGCTTCTGTTTGTTTTATCAAAAACTGACCCCAATAGTTTTTCTTGTTTTGACTCCCTTAAAGCTTTTGAATGGTCGTCCATAATATGGAGTTGGTTCAATTCCAACCAGAGGCATACATAGAGTCAATTTGAATGTTTTAAATGTTGATATTAACCATAGTGTGTTTTGATTTGTCTTTGTATCATTAAATCGTAAAATTGGAAAAAGTGGAACCAAATTTTGAGTAACAACATATTCTATGTACTAAATGGTCTTTGTTCTAGGCTTTACAAATAGATTCTACTTTTCTATGAATTTTTAAATGGCATTTTGTTAAAGCACTATTTTTCTAAAAAAAAGTGGTTTAGATGAGAATTTGTTTCTTATTGGATCGATATGAAAAACATATTAATTAAATTAAATAATTATTTAAATATATTTAATCAACTAATATTTCAAAATCATTCTTAATGCTTTGCTGCTTTTTCCTATCTTATGGTGGTGGTTATTCTTTTGCAGGCTTCATTAGATGTAGATACTTCTATATCCGCACCCTGCATGTCTGCACCTGCTATCCCTGCACTTGACGCTTCTCTCTCACCCTCTCCCCTCACTTCCTCCTCTTTCCACTCTTCTCCTTCTACTTACCCTGACTCTGACAGTACTACATATTTGTCAGAGTCCCTTGTCCATGACATTTGTGCAAATGATGAAATGTATTCATTGAAACTTAAGGTGAAGATTTTAGAATTTGAAAATAAAAATCTTAAGCTGGAAAATGATGACTACAAGAAAAGACATTTGTGTTTGAAAGAAGCTGTGGACTCCTTAAATATTCTGAGATGTGAATATTTTGAACTTAAAAGTGAAAATGAAAAACTCAGAAAACTTGATAATGAAATCAAAGATCTGAAAAAAAGAATAACAGCTGTAGAGGAAAAGTTTTAAGCAAATAACAATGAATTCCTCTTGTGTA
>OW388290.1:80702223-80814032 GCA_936450465.1 Gibbula magus | reverse complement strand
TTTGTGTATACGGCATTTATCCACACACATTACATACCCAAAGCGACGGACATACTATGTCAACAAGTACAGAATATTACATGGTTATATGTGGGATAACACTACTTTCAATAGTACAAATTCGTGTACTTTTCCGGGCCGAGTCCCATGCGGGATTCGAACCCAAGCCCTCGGAGTAAGGCAACTATCGCCAGCATTGACTGTACCAACAGCTTACCACACGACCATTTCGCCTCGACATATTGAAGGTAGTGTTATCCCAAATATAACCATGTTATATTTCTTCACCATATAAATGGCAAGTGTTTCTAAGTACAGAATACCTCCTAAGAGGATAGAAATTATATAAATTCCGTAATTGTAGAACAATCTGCTTTTCAAATAGGGCAGACATTTTATACAATAGTTACGGTTATTTACAAAATATCTTTTTAAATATACATTTCTAGTGTCTTCAAATTTGGTACAGTGGAATAGATAATGAAATTCATCACAGAATACATCATTCTCTCCCCACAGAGGTCTATACTCCCTTCAGATTTCCCATCCTAACCTCTATTGTTTTTCGGCTTGTTTTATGACGTTCTACAGTAAATACGCGCCTAGAAATCTAGGTCCAAGAAGGTTATTTAGTCGACAACATCTTTTATTAATGAACCTACATTTCATAATCTTTTAAGTTAAAACCAAAAGTTGCCAAAAAAATCACTTTGAAACAACGATTTCAACACTGCAAGTGTACTTGAACAGACATAAAATAGTAATATTGCTCTACTGCGGCTTTCTCAAGAAATCATGTCCCTATAAAAAGAACACAAATCGACTTTCTCCGGCAGCAGTATTTCGTTTTTTCACTGTTGAAAATGTGGCGACATTTCTTTTGTCTTAATTAAAGCTGAAAATAATAAGTGTAGTTCACTAGACCCATTCTCTTCTCATAGAGGTTACCCCCTTCAGATTTCCGATCCTAACCTCTGTTGTTTTACGCTTGTTAACGCTTACGCGGTGGAAAGCGGAATTTCATACTGTATTCCTGCTTCTTAATTAATGAAAACTCATCTTTCAGTGGCCATGTCGACCGAGTGAGTTCAAACATCTAGGCATTTTACTCTGAAGGGTCTTGCTCATTAGCATATGTCTGATAACACAAAGGTTCTTTTTTTGGTATTTGTCTCGATTTGGTCTTCTTTATTTATAAGCATGTTTATAATCAATAGTTTTCACAAAATAAAATAGCATATTTCGAGGGAAACCCATTAAACGAGAAAACGTTGGTCTTACGTTTATTTTATCATTATGACGTGTCATTGGCAAAAGTCACTTTTACAACGGCCTCGCTGATTGCACTACTAGATTCAATTGCATCCAATCAGGACTGTTGTATTTGATTTATATTTCTACAGCTTGGGGAAAGGGAACAACCATTCAACATGTAACTTCGTATGGCTACTGGAGAACATTAATATTTGTACACCAAGCAGTAACTTGGGTACCTGGTATGGTACGGTGGTCTAAATTGAACCTTGAGCGCCTGACGGGTTGTATTCTTCTTAGGAGGTATTCTGTACTTGTTCACATTTTGTGTTGTCCATCTCTTTGAGTATGTAATGTGTGTGGAGAAATGCGGTATACACCAAGGTACAAAAGAAACGATAGCAACAACATGCAAGGTATGTTGGATAACGAAGGATAGATATCTCAAATGGCAAAACTTCATTTGTAATGTTTGAAACATTATCTATTCATGTTTCTGAAAAAAAACTGCTTTTAAAAAAGCCTCCTTTTGAAATCTCTTTAACCAGGCGAGATAGGAGGCTTCGTTTATGACACCCTACATCAACGATGAACAAACTTTCGGTATGCAGCTGTATGTGATTTCGAGGCCTTTTAAAGTACAATAAACAATATTTGGCTTTCAGTGACTTGAATAGTTATTCTTTCTTTCAGCTGTCTCGAATCTGTATTTTTATTTGTATAAATTTGTATTATATTATCACGCTCTTGTACCAATAAAATAGTTTACATTAGGAGAAGAGTAGCATATAATATTAAATCTTTATAAACATATAAACAGGTCAAATTTAATGGTTTTTAGGTGATTTAGCTGGACCTCATATGAGGTCTATCTGTGATTTAGAGATATTTCTATCACAGATAGGCCTTGAGTGAGATCTCTAAGTAACAGACAGACCTACCTTTGGGTCGTCCAAGTCTTATCTTCAGGGCTAAACAAAAGGATGACGTCACCAGAGTTTTTTAATGGTCGGTATTGCAAAGGTAGTTGTTGGTCCAGTCAACCATATCATAAGACATATTTGTCAACCCGTATGGCCAATGGGCCGTATGGCTATTGAGATGAAACCGCGAGTGTGTTATTGACACGAAATACTTGAATGTTCTCCCATATGTGACCAAAACTCATTTTGAATTATGTTGACGTCAGCACTCCGTGACTGAGAAATCCCTAGGTCTTTATACTGCCAGGCAAAAGAAAGTACTCAGTTCTGTTGATTTCATCACATGTATCATTTTCAATATATGTATATTTCAAAATTTCAATGTCATAATCTGAAAATGAAAAGTTTACGTGTTAGTCAGCAGAATACTTCTTCATGTTTTTTAATCTAAGTAATATGAAATGTTAAATGTGCCTGATTCTGAACATATTTTAAACATGGTACATGTAGGGGTCATGTTGGTGTAAATTTCATTTCTGACCCCTGTCTTCATTATTCACATATATTTAACTTAATTCAACCACAGTCACCAATTAAGTCATTCAAACTACTGCAGATAAGTATTATTGCATCATGCCATAGTCAAATGCTTCTGATTTCTTTTCAATATTGAATTAATCGAAACCAACTGAGGTGGGTAGTTTCTTTTGCCCGGTAGTGTATGTGCCAGGAGAACTCACCATACTGATGCTGATAACTTTTAAAATCTGGATAGCAATATCAGAAACTATAAATCAAACCACGAAGTTATCCTTCGAACGAACATAGAGCAAGACAACATCCTTGTATACTGTCGGCCAAAAGAAACGCCTACTTGATTTTCCTTAAAATGAAAGATGATATAATTTCTGAAATATAATCAATGGTGGTCTCCAAGTTATGCTGAAAACAAATTGATATGAAAGTTCATTGAAATCGTTGAAAAAATAGGTGATTCGTATCAATAACATTCATGATAACCACGCCCAATGAAGACCGCTATTTCGGTACATCGGTAGCGTCATCACCACTTTAATGCAAATGCGTACTTGTATCGTTGCTCATGGTTGTATGGAAATCTGTTTCATACGTTTTTCTGATCAAACACTGAATAATAAACTGAATAATTCATTTGTCTCATTTCAACAAACGCCATTCATTTGTGACATGTAAACTTCTGGAATTAAAATATATTATGCAGAAATTGTGCAACTTCATAATGCTATAATATTGCTTAAGTGCTCATTGTAGTTTTTACGAAATCTGATAAGATATCTGGTAGGCGTTTCTTTTGGCCGACAGTGTAGACGAAGATGAAGGCACTTATATTGACCTTAACCTTAACATTGCTGATGAGTTTGGTGAATATAAAGTGCTGCCAGAAATAGGAATCCCCGTTGATAGATCATCACAGGAACAGGGCTACATGAATAACCGTGGGCACCAGTTGCTAGACGTCTGTAAATTCAACATTTTTCATCCCTTGGGAAGTTATTTCTTTTGTTTAAGTTGAAAGTTATATGTTAAAGGTACATCCATTGTGTTGTTGGGGGTCACATATTCCAAACGTTATAAATGGTCTTACCTTATCGAAAAGTACCGACTGTTACCGAAATCTACCATTTTGATGATAGTAGACTTAGCATATCGACGACATGAAGGTAAAAGTAGTGATTTCTGATCGAAAACCGGACAATGCACAGCGTGTGTCGCGCGTCAATGAGTCGAACGTCATTTTGGAATCTTATTTTTAACAGACAAAAATTGTAAATTGGACGTGCAGTTTGGGTTTCTGCACATGCATAATGATGTTACTCAATTTTAATTGGAAACTAGTAATTATGATATATTTGGCGAATCGGGATAAATATGCAAGCTGAGTGAATTTATTTGTATTGTAGACAGCACAGTGGTGATTTGGGAACGTATTAAAGCCAACTTAAAGTTTATGAAACACAATAGATGCACCTTTAAGGTTAATCACCCTCAAAAGGCCGAGTTTATTTCAATAACTACCGTAGTGAGGGTGATTAAAGCCTCGGTCCCAACCCAGCGTGCATTTTTTTGTCCGTACGTTTTTTGGGGAGGCCGCGTTTCTGAAAAACGTGGGGAGGAAGTGAGAAACGCAGGGAGGTAGCAAAATCAACGCACGTCGCATGCAAGGTGTAAATACGTTTCCCGCACGAAATGCCTTGCCGTGATCTGCTACGTGCATCGTACGTTGCGCACGTGGTAAGTGCGTCGTAAGTGCTTACAACGTACTTACATCTTGCGTGTGACGTACAATTGCCACGTTATCGTACGGGTGCCGTACTTACATGTGCTGCACACGCACGATGTCCTTACTTACACGCACGGTGTAAGTGCGTGCAAGTGCAATGAACCTAAGTTTTTCAACCCGATTTCAGGCACCCAGGGGGTAGGGGTATAGGGCGACCTTCAGAGGTTCTCTCTCAGTGCTGCTGCCTCAAGATGCCGCCCATTGAACTCAGAGACTCCCGCTTCTGATGCTGCAAGAGCAGCTTCAAATGGCAGCGCATAATAACTGCAGAAAAAAGTGCGCACAACGTACGTTGTACTTGCGGAGCACGTACTTACTCGGCACTGGCAACGTGAGTGTTGCATGCTTATGTGTCAGTTGAACTGGGGAAGTGCCGAGTAAGCACGGACGACGCACTGACAACGCACTTGCACGCACGTGCTAAGTGTGTCGTCCGTGGAGTATGTGTCCATGTGAAAAACTTAAAACACGCACAGAGTCCGTGCGTTGTGCGCACAGTGTCCGTAGAGTGCAAGCACGGAAGTCGTACTTATGAAAAATACGCAGTCGCTCGCAGCTCGCACGCAGCGAAAGTTCTGCATGCACTAAAACCGCTACGGCGTGTCTGCGTGCTCCCAAATCCGTACGCTGTCGGTACTTACAACGTACGGCTACCACTATTTTACCCACGTTTTTGCACGTAGACAGCACGTACTTGCAAGTACGGCGGGTTGTGACCGCCCCTAAAACAGCTAACACAACGTGGTCATACATATATATATATGACCCGTGCAGCGTTTTATGTGCGATGAAAATCATCAACAAAAATATAGTTTATTTTTTCTTATTAAATAACCTGCTCTAGGTCAGTATCCGCCCCATCATACAGTACATCTAAACGCGGCACTCATGCAGCGACAACGCGGTATCAACTTGCGGAAGCGCATGGGATTCTCGTGCAAGATTGTCAGGTGTGGCAAGATGCATTCTGATTCAGACGAAGATATGGTTAGGTCGTCGCAAGACATGGAAGCAGAACTGGAGCTAAAGAAAGTGTAAATTCATAAGAGCGACGATAATCCACATTTTCATAATTCTTATTTAGATGTACTTAAAGTTTATGACAGAGTGGGACTTGCTATTCAAGACAAAACCCTGAAGAAAGGGCTTAGACAGAGATATAAATAAAAGGTGAGCGCCACTGCAGTATAGAAGTCTTTGTGAAGTTCGAATAAAATATTAACAAACAGTACGTTTTACAATTCGTTTTGTTATATACCGTATTTCCTCTAATACAACCCCGGGGTTCTATTTCATTCAGCACCCCCTTAGCCAAGACTTCTTTTAGAGACCCGGGTTTTATTGGAGGCCGGGTTATATTTCTTAAGACATAAATTGACGTTTATAATCTTCTTTGGGTCAATTATTGTAAAAGGAAAATTAACTGAACAAGACGGATATTTGTTATCATGGATCTGTAATGCTGAATCTCACATGGTCACACCAATATTTCTCCTCAAACGAGTGTATAACTATTATATATTGCAACACGGGGTATTCAGTTGTTACGTAAAACCCAACTTCCCAATGCGTTGGTTTGTTGGGTTGTATTTACCTCAGCACCCCTTACCCCTCGGGTTGTTTTGGAGGCCCGGGTTGTATTAGAAGAAATACGGTACATGAAAGCAAGAAAATCAAGTATTTCCCCCTGTAACGATTGAAATAATGTCAATGTGACGCTTAACAACCCTCTACATTATTTGTATTTATTTTAACTGTTGTTGTTGGGGGTTGTTCCAAACGTTATAAATAGTGTAATTTATCGAGTACTGACTCCCGCCAGTCTTTGTCTGCAGTAGAGAACTGTTCTACACGCAGTAAGGTTTGGGTGCAATGCTATACTGAATTTCAGTATAGTACCACCCATGGTCGCTAGGTTTCACCGCAAAAAGTAGGCACATAGTGTTGCGGGTTTTCTCGTACAATAATACTAGAAGCCTTGATATAAGTGAAATACTCTTGAAAGCGGAGTTAAACCCCAACTCACCTCACCTAGTATTGGAATGACTAATGCTTAAGTACATACAAATGCATTCTCATAATAAAAGCACATTACTTAAGCATTAAGATGGACGCCGGACCATGCCATAAGCCCATCTCGCCTTAAAGGCCTCATGAACTAAAAATGTCGAAAAAAATTAAGCGTTCATTAACATGACAACTAATGCATATAGCTGATCTACAGATATATCTACAAATGGGTGCACTCTCCCATGTAAAGAGTAATGATATTCTCGTTACGGTAAAAAGTTTCATTCATTGGAGAGATAATTTGAGGTTCTATGAGTTTGAAAAGACTGGCCATGTTATAACGTAAAGCTTAGAAATATAATTATTCAAAACTATTTTATGCAAAGTTTAAAGAGTGCCTTTGAAGGACATTTAGAAGTTGACTACATAAGAAAAGAATGCAGTTGGATACCAACACGTTATCGTGTACACATACAACGTTTCACCGATTATGCATACTTCGTCCATCTAATGAATGTTCTCTGGAGAGAGAATCTTGCTTTTTCTTTGAGGAGTATTTACTGAAACTTGTTCATCATCCTGTGAAATACACTATAAAACAATATCTTCTTTGCAGTTGCACATATTTTGTGTTCAAATCAGCTATTTTAGGTGGGCATATAAACTCCCTTTAGCTTCTATCGATGCAATGAAATGCTTATTATTCTTTACACTTGACCTGCAATGAAATAAGTTAAAGTTGAGTCGGCCGAAGTCACCATGGAGATCGCATGTCGTAAGAGTCGCTTATGTCCAAAATAGGAAATATATTGACTATTGAAAACGGCAAACTAAAAATGTGTGCAGCTTTTGAAGATACATTAAACTCTTAACTTAAAAAAGGATAAATAGTCTTTATCAAGATATAGCTGTAACTTCACAGATGTATTTATAAACAGTATAAGCTTGATGTAACAATCATAGCGGCTACCATGTTTGCTCTTCACGTTGTCAGCATAACTTCTCAGTCATTACTAATTAAGAATAAAAAAAAAACTAAAAAAGAATCAATATCAATTTCTGCATTCACGCTTCTTTGAAGAAAAAAGAACGTTTTTCAGCAAAGTGTCAAATACTATAATTATATAGATTAAGTATTCCCGCATTGGTTTCCAGTTACAGGTCCGAGGTCCGCTGTATTAACACGAGAAGGAGTCGCGAGTCAAGACGACGGGGCGAGGACCTGTAACTCGGCCACTCCGGAAATACTTAAAACTTGACAACATCAATCCATGTAATTCAAATAAGTGATTAATGTCAAAATATGTAACTTGTATGATGAGGGGCAATAACAGTCATTTTGATTGACGACTGACAGTTCGATTCTTTAATCTCTATAATTAGAAACTGTTCAATTTCTAAATCAAAGCTAGTGTATTTGATATATTCCCATTAATACATTAAGGTTGGATTTCATATTCAATCGTTTATAACATGCAAGTGGTAAACATACAAATTCATGGTTCGCCTATGGAAACCTTAGCCCATTGGAATATTCGCCCATGGGAAACTTGGCCCATTGGAATATTCGCCCATGTGAAACTTGGCCCATTGGAATATTCGCCTATAGGAAACTTGACCCATTGGAATATTCGCCCATGGGAAACTTGACCCATTGGAATATTCACCCACGAGAAACTTGACCCAATGGAATATTCGCCCATGGGAAACTTGTTCCATTGGAATATTCACCCACGGGAAACTTGGCCAATTGGAATATTCACCCACGGGAAACTTGACCTATTGGAATATTCGCCCGTGGGAGGCTTCGCCCATGGTCCAACCTTCCTTTTGCGTGTTAGGTGTTCACCCATACTCAGAATGTAACTAAAAGACACACTGCCCCCGGAACATGGATAATGATATTAACGACGGCTCATTCGCCAAAAAAATATATCAAAATACATGTACAACTTCAATACAGATAGCTAATGCAATTGAAATATAAGTAGATACTTTAGAGCTTTCCTCCACATATAACGTTGTTACATTTGGGATAAGACTACCTTCAATAAGAGGGAGTCAGGTCCGAGAGTCCTTGTATTTGACATAATGACCTCACCATGAGTAATTAAGTGTTTTATTATACCGAAATTCTTATTTCTTCATACTTTTGTATTTAACATTTTAGCTGTTACACTCCACACATAACCATACTGGTATATCGAAAATACAGAATCAGCGAACCGATCAGATGCCGCCATCTTGAACAAAAATGTCAAAACAAACAGTCACGTAACGCAAATCACGTGACGAGTCAATATCTCAGGTCAGTGACAGAAATTTCTGTCACAAAACTGACCTCGTCAGTGGTAGAGGGGGTCAATGTACAAATATATTTTTCGATCACGTGGTATGTACTGACCAATGAAATTCTTACAAATTTATTAAAGGTATAATGATTCAAATCTTTTTACTTTTTCGGGCCGAAGTTGTTATCCCAAATGTAACAATGTTATGGCAGTGCTATTTTATCGAAAATTACTGACTGTTGTCGAAAATAACCATTTGAATGGTTGTCGCTTCAGTATAGTGACGATATAAAGGTTAAAGAAGTGATTTCTGATCGAAAACCGGACAATGCATCGCGATTAACGCGCGTCAATCAGTCAAACGTTAGTTCGGAAACTTAGTTACAACAAACAGAAAGACAAATTTGGGTAAATGATATTCAATAGGTCATATAATTACTGTGCATGACAATGTGACGTGTAATTTCGGTGTCTTCACATGTATTATGATCTTACTCTTATTTTCATTGACAACTAGTAATTATGATATATTTGTCAATTGGAGATGAACATGCGAGTTGAGTGAACTTATTTGAACTGAAATTAGCACATATGGTATTTTGGCACGTATTAAAGCCAAGTAAAATATGAAACTAAATGGATGCGCTGATTGTTGCTGCATCGGCATTGTACGTGGAAAAGCAGAAAATAACTGTTTTACTGTACGGGGAGTTGTAAGTATAAACTGCAGGATGATATATATATATATATATATATATATAAATGCATGATATGTTATGTGTCAGGGTGAGATGAATGTGATCCTGCTGTCTCCGCTAGTGGGATATCCCTTTATCCCTTTCATCCGTAGGTCCGGGTTCGATTCCCGCAGCCGCTGGGGGTAATTATAATGTCACAATCACGTCTGTGGATTAATTTTAATTCTTAGATTTAATGCATGATGAATGCTTTTCTACAAGCACCAGAGGATGGCAAATTTACTTATTTCCAATTTAAAAAAAAATAACAAGCAAAGTCCACACACAACCCGCTTCTCACTTAGGTAAACTCTATATCATTAATTTAATTAGTAATACGTAGTTAAATATAAGGGTAGTTTAATGACCTATTAAAAATAAATCAGCATGTCAAATATCGAAGGCCTATCACCAATAACAAAATATGGCCATGGTTAGGTTTCTCACAAAATGGATCCTACATCAAGGTGAAGGCCACAAGGTCAAAGGTTATAACCTCAGTGTGTGACATTGGAAACATAACATTTTCAAATGCTGACGAATTAAAAATTACTGTCAGTCTGAAATCTGAAATCTGATCGTTCTGAGGCAAGGACAATAACTCTGAAAATATTAATCCGATCCGTCCCAAAAGAGCACAGGCGCATCAACGATGTATGTGTAGGAGAATGTCCGAAAACTGGCCATTAGTTTTGCACGTGGACCATGTTCGAGGCCGTCAGGCCGAAAATATGCTCCACGTGCAAAACTAATGGCGAGTTTGAGAACATTCTCCTGCTTAAAACAAAGTTTAAAGGTGCATCCATTGTGTTTCATAAAATTTCATTTGGCTTTAATACGTTTCAACACACCATATGTGCTGTTTACAATACAAACACATTCACTCAGCTTGCATATTCATCCCCAATCGCCAAACATATCATAATTACTAGTTTCCAATCAAAATCGAGTAACATCATTAATGCATGTGTAGAAACCAAAAGTGCACGTCCTATTTACATGCACACTAGTTATATGCCCTATTGAACATTATCAACCCAAATGTGTTACTTGTCTGGTTTAAATAAGATTCCAAAATTACGCTTGACTCATTGGCGCGCGCCACACGCGGTGCATTGTCCGGTTTTCGATCAGAAATCGATACTTTTACCTTCATATCTTCAATATACTTAGTCGAGTATCATCAAAATGGTAGTTTTCGGTAACATTTGGTACTTCTCGATAAAATAAGACCATTTATAACGTTTGGCATATTTGACCCCAACAACACAATGGATGTACCTTTAAGTAAACATGTTCTTGCTACTGAAAAGCACGCCACAACGCACCTTATCAGGTGCACAACTAATGGCGACTTATGCTCTACAATGTATATGTATTTCATGATCTTCTCGGAATTGTCAGTTGCATACCCTCTGCTGCCAAGTTATAACATGTAAATCATCAGGCGTTTTCCTAGTGGAAGGTACGGTTGTAAACATTATATTCTGAAATATTAAAGTAATAAATGATGAAACGTTGTACTTAAAAGAACAAATTCGAATTAGAAAATCGAAACCAACATGCATGGTATTTCATAATTCGTTGATAAATTAATGGGCAATTCATATTTAATTATTTACTTATATTACCATGTTCTATTTCATATTGATAAGATGAATTTTTTAAAGTTTAGATTAGTCACAGATTCACAACCCTATAAGGAGTAGGCCATGCTATTATTCAGTAATAGTATCTTTATCTTGAAATGTTAAGCTCTTGCAATTCAAGATACTAAGTTGAAAATTCATCTTAATATTTTGAACATTTAATTAAGTATCTATAAAATTCATCTTACTATTTTGAAAATAAAACAAAATAGGGTTGAATATTCCATTTAGTATCGTGGAAATTCAAGAAACTACAACTTTAAAACTTGACTATACAACAATAACAAATACTTTTTAATGTTTTAATTCACCTTTAAAACTTGAATACAATTTGTAATTACAATATTGTATCATTGGCATTGTACCTGGTAAGTTAAGTTTAAAAATGTTAAGTTGAATGTTCAAGAAAGCAAGTTGAATTTTCAAGAAATATGTTGAATTTTCAAGAAATATGTTGAATTTTCAAGATACTAAGCTATATTTTCAAGTTAAATTTTCAAGATTCTATGTAAGAAGATAGGATCTTGAATTTCCGAGTTAGCAAGTTGAATTTCAAGGTAAAATGTGCTAAATAATAGCGTAGCATGGTCGTGATTAAGTTCAATTTTCAAAATACTTGGTGTTAACTTTAGATTCTAAGTCAAGAATTGTTAAGATAAAACCATGCTTAAGACCCTTAAAGCTTTCTGGACAGACGTACAGATATGTTTGTCTTATTCAGGACTGACATCTACGGTGGCATATTATACGGTGGCATATTAGGGCTATCTGTTTTTATATTTTTATCTTGAAATTTAAAGATATAAGTTGAACATTCATGACCTACAAATCTACCTCTCATGCTGACGAGTTCCACACCACTGTCGCATTGTACGTCGCGCTATTTTCTTCAATAAATTTATTACAGAAAACCGTTTTCTATGGATAGGACTTATCGGGTCGAGTAATGGCGCTAGAGCACCTTTAAATACAACTTGTGAGAGCGGAATTCTTTAATACCATCTCCTTCGATAACAGATTGTGGGCGCATATCATTAACTATTACCAGTAACAAATAGGGATATATATGTACATGAGTTGTTGTTACAATGAATTGGAGTTGGGTTGTTTATACAATAAAGAGTATTGTGGTACGAGGTTATAAAATGTACGAGTTTGAGCAAATTAATTGGATGTCAGTTATGTCATGTCAAATACTGAGATTGAGAGTGATTGGAAAGTAGATGAATGTTTATCAAATAAATGAGCGTGTTGTACATGAAATGGATTAGGTAGTAACACTTAAAAAGTATTGATGAAATACATACTAATATGAAATATAAGTATTGAATATAGTTTAGCAAAAGGTGGAAGGCACTAAAACTTAAATATCCGTCGTCTTTGTTTAGAGAGGAAGCTGTCTTGTTGATATTTACAGCTTCATGAAGTACAGAGACGAAGGAAAACAAAACTCATGTATATTTAGTTCCTATTTGGTTTCTTCTCATTCCACTATGTCGAAACGCCGCCTACAGAGAACAAAGAAGGTGTTTGTCCATAAAAATGTCTCTTCATCATCTTACCTCATAGAATGAAACTGCAACCATTACTTCATTCCGTTATATTTTTTGTTATTAGAGTGAGGCGTTAGGTGTTGTGGAAGATTAACAAGCTTTTTCGATGAAAATAAACACAAGCAATGACATGTATATATTAATTTTCATCTGCTTATGTACACACGGTTTGAGTTTACAAAAAAAAACCATTTTAGTTTAACTAACATGCGGTTCTTTGCATTATTGTGCTGCACCTATTTTATCGCAAACGATATAGCATGGAGGAATCCCGTCTTACGTCATATTTTACACGTCTCGAGGGGGTTTCCCCACTCAAACCACATGGGAGGAAAGTGGGTAGGCCTCTATACCATGGGGTACGGGTCAGTTCGTACCAAAACCAATTCACCCCGGTTAGCTTCGTCTAGGTTGATTCGCCCTAGTATATATTGATGTTTGATATAATGAAGTTGTTGCGTGTTTGTGCCGAAACCGGTTCACTCCGGGTCGCATCGTCCTGGGTCGGTTTGCTCTGATATATTTATACAATAAATACAATAAAGCATAGCATAGTATACATAGTATCTTTTTTGTTAAAATATTCTGATTCATCTTGTACTGAAACCATTTTAGATCAACACTCTGAGTACACCTACTAGCCATCAAATTAATGTTTTCTCATTCATTCTGTTGGAAATATTTGTAAAATATTTCTTTGCATCTTAAATGGCCAGTTGATTTATCAAATCTCAATCGGTTAAGCAATGTACAACCTTTGTACTTATGAATATTCTTGAAATAGTGAATGGTACAATAGGAAAAAACATGAACCGCTTGTGTATGATTAAAATGTTCCTCTTTCTGAAATATTCAGACACCTCTCTCTTAAAACCTTCGTAGGTGAGAAAGTCATATTTACCATTCAATTCTTCCAAAGACATCATATTTCCGTCATCAGTCATAATAATCAATAGTTGTCACAAAATCAAATAGCATATTTCAAGGAAACAACGTTAAATGAGAAAACGTTTATCTTACGTTTATTATATCAGTATGACGTCTTCGCCGTCGCATTCAGGCCAATATGGAGAGTTCTCATTATGGCTTACTTTTCCATTTAAACAGTTGTAACAACAAGGGAACACCTCTTCATTTTACCAAGTGTAGCTAAAAGTGCAGCAAACATCGAATAAATACAGTCGTTGTTCAGTTTACGGTGGAAATAGTTTACTGTCATCTTGTTTGAAGAGAAATCTTATATACGGTCATCATCGCGTATATTTTCACACACCTTATATAAATTATTTCAGTAACTTAGTATTTTAAATGTGAGGTTTTAATTCTACATCGAGACGCATGTAAACTTAAGCGTAGCACATAAATTTCCAAAACACTGATTAAAGGATTGACATATGCGGCGTAACAATGGCGCTCAGTGGCGGATCCAGGAATTTTGAAAGGCAATGCAAACAATTTTGGGGGGGGGGGGGGGGGGGGGGGGGGGGGGGGGGGTCCCGGACCCGCTAGTGGCGCTGATAATGAAGATGCATTGCTATTACTCTACTTAACATGCACTACTTCACACGCTCTTCACATGCACACAAGACTTCTGTGAAATTCTGTAATTCTGTAAAGTCGAGTTTTTCAGAAATGAACAGGTAATGTTTACAAAATTAAGGTTAGTTTGCTTTTAGAGACATGTTATTACTATGTTTCAGTCGTGTCCATCACTCGTTGATTAAACTATCTTGGATTGTTGTACCTTCACTTTATTTTGCTTTTAAGTGTACTTAAGTCACGACTCGAGACAGTAACAACAACCCTTTTGCGTACAGATTAAATTTAATTAATCCACGTACAGACTTGAAACAGTCAAACTACGTACAAAATGCATCCTGCCTGCTCAGAAAATATAAACTTGAATGTTTTAAATTATCTTTATTTCTTTGATTGATATATTTAAACATATTTCGGAAGGCATGATGATGCTATCAACAAATCATCCTTATAAAACAACTAAACCAGTGTCACAACCAACTTCGAAACGCAAGGCATTAGTCTTGCCAGTCTCCATTACTGGCTGATTTAGGCCTTGCATTATTTCCTTAAGATCTGTGTTAGGCCCGCTATGCATTTCTGGTGCAGCGACCCCCTATCTTGGCACATCATAACGAGGGAAATACTGCAAGGCCTAAATCAGCCAGTATAAATGGAGACTGGCAAGAGTTATGCCTTGCGTTTGGAAGTTGTGTCACATCACGCATTTATGTATACACTAAACCGCAAAAGAAACGCCACCTTTTTTAAAAACTGATTATTAAAATCAAATCGTAAGAGTAAATTCATTGCCGAAACGCAACTTGCACTTTCAATGAAGCGAAATGCACAGACACATCGTTTAGATGGAGAAAATTCGACTATTGCACGATGTTGTGTTTCTTCACCAGAAAATACCCGGTATGCAAGTTGGATCACAGGCAAAGTTTGGCGCAAATATGTTCCGCAACAGAGATGAACGACCAGCTTTACCTATCTTCGAAAATTAGTTCGCAGATAGGGAAAGCTGGTCGTTCATTTCTCTAAGTTTGGCCTGTGGCTGTTGAAATATTATTTGTATGTCCACAATTAATTGTGATCAGCAACCATGCCTCGGTTGACGATGCAACAGCGTTTGAGAGCAATTGGGATATTGGAGGTGGGAGCGACGCAAAAAAGAGATTCACCACAGTGACGTCATCGGTACGTACATTGTACTGTGCTTTGACTTTCGTTCAGTCCAAGGACTGCTGCAACGAGACTACGTCAACGAGGAACCAGGTATCAGTATAGTCGTTCGGAGTTACTTGCCCCTAGCTTCTCGTACCCCAAGCTTTTGTTGGACGCTCTGTGATTGGCGTGAACTTGCGAGCCCAGGCTACGGGCTGTTATCAAACGGTTTGGCGATGAAACCTCCGAACGATATGAGCTCGTATCCCGGTAAATGCACTATTTTGCAACTTTTATTATTTATTGTCACATTTTATCAGACTGCTGAAACTACTTGAACTTTTTGAAAATTTGTTTCTGTTTCCACGGCAACAATTTGGACATTGTTTATTTGATGGGTAGAGTTTCTTTCCGGAGCAGATTTTTAAAACTACCCCATCAGTCCTCATCAACGTTTGTATACTACCTTCCCATATAGATTTGTCTTTTGAGGGTTTTAACTTTTTGAACTTTAATATTTTCTGTATTCATGGCAACATTCGGACAATGTCTTTTGAAAGGTAATAACTCAAATTGAATTGGAGGAAGGAGGAGACATCTGGACTCCGTTCCATAACAGCGAGCGCTTATAATCGCTCATTGATTGCTCAATGTAGCGCTCAAGTAGCACTCAAGTAGCGCTAAAGTAGCGCTTATTCTCTCCTGAACGACACGATGCAAAACCTCAAAGTTTGCTCGCTTTGCTCTGTAGCGCTACATTGAGCAATCGCGTTCAAGATAGGTTTAAAAGTAATCGCAAATTGACCAATTACTTTGAAACCTCTCTTGAACACGGGCCTGTTTTTATGAGCAAAATACCTTCTAGTTTTAATCATCTGGTTCTAAAACTAACATTTTTAACTTATGTGGGGCCGGGGATAAGCCATCTCTCCTGATGGCTTTTGTTAATATTATCGCGAAATATAACGTCTTCAAAATAAAAAAATAAAACGTAAGTTACATATAAACATATAATTTGTCAATTTCTTTAAAACCATGTCTGATTAAATCGTATTTTCCATTGAAAAATCCTCTTGGTTATAGTTAGACCATCATGGATCGACATGTTTACATGAGGTAAGATATTAACATTTGTTTCGGCCCTCTCAAGTTGTCTGAAATGGTTAGTTAGATCATGAGCGCGTAGCGCGAGTGGTCTATGTAAGCATTTCAACGATTAGACAACAAACGCCCGAATGGTCTAACTTACTTAGACTATTACCAAATAATAATAGTTTGTAAAGATTTATCTAATTAACTAATTTAATTTTTTTCTCGCGAACTATATTGTTTTGGACAAAGTACACATGTGAACACAACACACATGTGTAACATATCACTGTACATACTTATGACTTCCCCAAGCTGTTCAGACTGTAAACACAATATTGAAGTAATAATTTTTTTTATTCATTTCAGTTATGTTCTTCTTTTCATTCATGTCAAGGGGGCGGGATAGCCCAGTGGTTAGCACGTTCGGCTTCGGATTAAGAGATCCGGGGTTCGAATCCCGCCAGGGGCACGCCAACTTTATCTGCAGTAGAGAACTGTTCTACACGCAGTAAGGTTTGGGTGCAATGAATTTCAGCGTAGTACCACCGATGGTTCGCTAGTTCCAGCTCGAAGGTTTCGCCGCAATGCATAGCCACGTGACGTTGCGGGCTTTCTCCCTGCCATAATACTAGCAGCCGCGATATAAGTGAAATACTCTGGAAAGCGGCGTTAAACCCCAACTCACCTCACCTAATACATGTCAAGCATTTGACGACATATTGAAACTACGTAAAAATCGGAATCGTATAAAAAGTATTTCCGGTCGTGGT
This sequence comes from Gibbula magus, assembly GCA_936450465.1. Taxonomy (NCBI): domain Eukaryota; kingdom Metazoa; phylum Mollusca; class Gastropoda; order Trochida; family Trochidae; genus Gibbula; species Gibbula magus. The sequence goes on along the minus strand of OW388290.1, from coordinate 80,796,745 downwards.
TTAACTGAAATTCACGTTGGTATATCACGGCTCAAACAATTCCACTAGATGTTGTTTCGTCCCAAAAATCGCCGCTAAATGACAAGATGTTTCTAGACAGTTAATATGAAAAGCTCTGGGTGTCGATTGTAGAAATTATGTTGTTGTTAATTGAAACATCAAGCTCGGCAGGCCGGCTTTTTAATGTCGTTATTCAGTGTTTAAGATTGTATACAAAGAATTTTTTCAAAACTTTTCTCAAGCGAGGGGAAAATCCACAGTATTATCACTTTTATCTTTGTATTCTGACTATTAAGTTGTATTCTGACTATGAGGTCACCAGCTTACTTCGGGCATGCGCAGTAGAGCTAGTCCTGCGCATCCGGTTAAGGGCCTTCTTACGGTTGAGTTCTTCAGCAGTCCAATATTTACGCACTTTGAACATTAGTATCTCATTAATAAGAGTACTCATCGACACAAGTATTTACAGTTGAAAATGTTGTCTGTATCAATACATTGATTAAAATAGAATACAATATGAGTTTACAGGTTCTTTAAACAATAACTCACTCACTCAACACGAGGAGGAGTGATTTCTCTGTTTATACTCTAACCACGTATGTTATTGAAAAAGATATAAATTCAGACTTTGAAATTTAAGCTATATGCTCTCTGCTGATTGGATTACCGGTATACATTCTCATAAACACAAGACTGACAGCTGAAAAGGATAACCTTCATAACCTGACGTTTACAAAAAATAACCTGCGGTACTACTTTATCACTGTATCATTGCGCATTTATTACACTGCTATCACATGCTCTTTTCTTGATTAAACTTTTTAAAAACCTTACAACGTGAATTCTAATTGTAGTTTGATTTGAGAGTTTGATTTAAACAGCATATAACAACCATAATTAAATACTTTAATCATATTTCCTGTGAACTACGTTTTGCGCGTGGTGACACATAAGTGATGCAGTATTATTGTGGGCGGAGCTTAGCGCATGATCTAAGACAATACTTAACATTTGTTTTATCATGCACTGTATACTTTTTGCAGAGATTTTTTATATTCAAAAGATTATTTACTGATAAGAAATCACTTAAATTGTGACAAGCTCCGGCATTTATACCAGTTTAACTTGCACCTTTCAAACCGTTTATAAGCCAGTGAACATACACATTATGAAATCTATTTCTTAAATAAACGGCCAGGCAAGAGAAAGTACATGCCTCATTTGGTTTCGAGTTATCTAATATTTTAAAAGAAGCGAGATTCATTTAATTATGACACGATACAATACCACTTATTTGCAGTTGCTTGAATGAATTAATTGGTGATTGGTTGTATTATCGTTAAAATATCTTTGATAAATGAAGACAGGGTTAAGAAATGAAATTTACACCAACATGACAAAATATAGATATGAAAAACCATGTTAAAAATGAAATGGGTATTCTATGTCTTAAAGGGGCTGTAGCACGTTTTCAAATAAGTTGATTAAATGGATGACAACCAACAAAAAAAACACCCTTCGTTCTTGGGAAAAAAACCCAGGTTAAAAACGAGTGTTCATGGTTTGGTTAAACAATGGCAATACTTATTCCCTTTGAAACAATACAAGATGTTCACATTAAAATGGCTTGCATGCAGGTTTGTATCGTTCTCGGCAAAGGTTGCCATTTACTACATGTAAGTTATTCAATATAGTATTATGGGTAAACACTCATTACACAAATTGATAAGCCGTATCCATAGAAAACGGTTATCCGTCTTGGTAGAAAATGGTGTGACGTATAAAGCGACAATGTTGTGGAACTCTTCAGTGTGAGAGCTAGATATGTAGGTCTCATGCGAGGTTTGAGGTTTTAGGTACCTTCGAGCGGCCATTTTAATGTGAACACATTAAAATGGCTTCTCGATGGGAAATGGGCTCGCATGGCTTAACCTAACCATGTACATTCGTTTGAACTCATTTGATTGGAGTTTGTGGTGCGCATGCGCGGCGATCGGTCGTGGTTTTTAACAGCTCCTGTCAGATCTCCCTAAAATTTTTGATAAATGGCTTATTAGATGGATATTAATCCTTGAATTTGCTAGTACAGCATTTTAGAGATGCAGTAGTCAATACTGACCACCATTGTATGGAAATTCAACCTCCTTGCATCCTACAATCTACCTTTTGAACTCTGCCTTCGGGACGTGGTCAAACCCCACTGGGCAGCCATCTTGACAAGCTGACACCCCGTGCCTCAATATGCAACTCGGCCTACTGTACGCAAGTATTATTCTTATATGCTTCATAACAGATCATGATATTCCTCAATACGAACGTACAGAAACCCCAGAATTGCACACGTGAGTCCCTCATCATGCTTTACCTGTGTTCCAACGCAAACCATAACAAACATGGAGTGCCTGTATTACTGGATAACATGTGTTCAAAGCTTTCACGAAACCACATATATGATCCAAGACTTTACTTACGATTCCTTCTCCTATTGGGGGGTCAGATATCACTAAATCCAGGACCAGTGAAATTCCCATGTGGAGACTTTGGGAAGGGAGTCCACTGGCGACACAGAGCAGTGTGTTGTGACGAGTGTGTAGTACGGTACCACAAAGGTTGTCTAGCATTGTCAACAGCTGTTTATGATACACTACACTCAAGCAACATTATCTGGGTATGCTGCCAATGTGGATTACCCAATTTTGACTCCTCCTTCTTTCAATCGTTTGAACTGAAGACCGAAAATAGTTTTGCCCCACTGGATCAAAGTAACATACCTACATCATCAAGTGAAACATCCAATATTACATCACCGGTAGCAGCATCAACGCCTAAGAAAGGGAAGGGTAACGGAACTAAACATAACAAACAAACTCCAAAGAATAATTGGAGAACCATGGTTATAAACTGCTGTAGTGTCAAAGGAAAGATACCAGAATTTCATAGCGTCGTAGACTATGTGTCTCCTGATGCAATTTTAGGAACAGAGAGCTGGTTAACACCTCCGAGATATTCCCGCCTGATTACATTGGACCGCATATCCACACAGACAGGAGGAGGAGTGTTTGTGGCCATAAAGAACAACTACATAGTCTCAGAATGCAAAGACCTAGACGCTGAATGTGAGATACTGTGGGCCAAGGTCCAAATAACCGGATCGCGAGACTTATACATGGGGAGCTATTATAGACCACCTGATGGCAGAACCAAGTCGATGGAAGAGCTCGAGGCCTCACTCTCCAAAGTGTCAAACACCAACTCAAACCGACATGTATTACTAGGCGGCGACTTCAACCTACCTAGGATAAACTGGGAACAAGGATCTTTTACACCAGGGACAGTATTTCCAAAACTCAGTAGGGATCTCATCAGAATGACTACAGATACATCACTCACACAGATTAATCATAAACCAACTCGGGGGGACAATGTGCTGGATCTACTCTTCTCTAGTCACCCCTCACTGACGAAGAGCTCACAAGTGGTGCCAGGTATATCCGACCACGACATACTAGTAATGGACACTGACCTTAAAGCCCAAAGGAAAAAGTCGAAGCCGAGGAAGATCTACCTTTACCAGAAAGCTGACCTACCCGGTCTACAGGAATACCTTGGTCAGGAAGCCTCTGAGTTTATTTCCAGGAACAACAGTCAACACATCACAGTAAACAGCAACTGGGAATCATTCAAGTACATGGTCCTCAAAGGGTTGGATAAGTTCATCCCCTGCAAGTTGTCTCGCACAAACAAAGGCTTCCCATGGATAACTTCAACAATCAGAAGTGGAATCCGCAAGCGACAACGTCTTTACAACAAAGCGAAGAAAACTAACTCGGTACAAGACTGGGCAGCCTACAGACACCAGAAACATCATGTACAGAAGAGCATATGACAATCGCACACTTCCTATGTGTCCACTCTCTTAGAAAACTCCCTAGAAACAAAGAATACCAAACCCTTCTGGCACTACATTAAGAGCAAAAGGCAAGATAACATCGGCATAGCTTCAATGAAGAAAAACGGCCAACTCTTCACAGAAAATAAACATCAAGCAGAAATATTAAACCACCAATTCCAGTCTGTGTTCACTACAGAAGTGTTTTCCTCCTTCCCAGAGATGAAAGGTCAACCTCATCCTGAAATACCTACCCTGGATATCACAGTTAACGGTGTAGCTAAACTACTTTCTCAACTAGACCCAGGCCCGGACAGCATCCCCAACAGAATTTTAAAATTATGTTCAGAAGAAATAGCTCATGTACTTACATTCATCTTCAATCAGTCCTTGTCTGAAGGTATCCTACCAGATGACTGGCGACAAGCAAACATTACCCCAATATGCAAGAAAGGGAATCGTCATCTCCCGGAAAATTATAGACCTGTAGTCTCACAAGTGTATCCTGTAAGCTCCTGGAGCATATTGTCTGTAAACACCTACGTCAACACTTGGAAGACAATAAGATCCTATCAACATTACAGCATGGATTCCGTAGAGGCCACTCCTGTGAATCCCAACTATTAATCACCATGCAAGACATCCTTCAGAGATATGACGATAACGAACAAGTAGACGTCATAATACTTGACTTTTCTAAAGCTTTTGATGTCGTACCCCATAAGCGTCTACTAAGCAAATTACATCACTATGGAATAAACGGAACAGTACATAAATGGATCCAGGCGTTTTTATCCAACAGGACCCAACGAGTCTTGGTTAATGGTGAATTTTCAGAACTGGTACAAGTCACATCAGGAGTTCCACAAGGCACAGTATTAGGGCCGTTACTTTTCCTATGCTATATTAATGACCTGCCAGCTGAGGTCCAGTCACAAGTGCGCCTATTCGCAGATGATTGTTTATTATATAGATCTATCAAGTCAGCAGAAGATCAAGTACAACTACAGAAAGATTTAGCTTCACTGCAAACCTGGTCCATCAGAAGGCAAATGAAGTTCAACCCTAAGAAGTGCTACGTGTTGAAACTACACAGAAGAAGATCAGCAATCACTGGAACTTATATTCTACATGACTCTGTGTTAGAGCAAGTCCGACAGAATCCATACCGGGAGTCTTACTCAGTAGTGACGCCAAATGGAGAACACATATCGACAAAACAGTAAAGAACGCTTATAGCACCCTTGGATTCCTACGCAGAAATCTCCATCAGTGTCCCACTAAACTTAAAGAAACAGCCTACATAACCCTCGTCAGATCAACACTCGAGTATGCTTCCTCCGTCTGGGATCCATACCAGGGAAACGACATCGACTACCTGGAAGCCGTACAGCGAAGAGCTGCACGATTTGTCTGTGCTAATCATGACAGAAGAAGCAGCGTAACAGCCATGCTAGCAAAAATGAACTGCCCCAGTCTCCAAAGTCGAAGGAAGCAGTCCCGACTAACACTGATGTACAAAATAGTCAATAACAAGATTGCCATAGACTCTTCTAAATTACTACACACCAACAACAGGAACCGATCGAACCACCCGTACAAGTTCAACCACCTTTCAACCAACACCTCAGCCTACAGAAATTCATTCTACCCAAGAACTATTCCCGAATGAAACAACCTGCCACTAGAGACTGTCATGAGTGACTCGGTCGAGACCTTCAAGTCCCGTCTGATCACGTACCAATAGCCGCCGCATTGCGTACACATCCCCGTCACATAATACTCTATCCAGAGGATGGTGACGTACTAATCAGAATCAGAATCTAATCAGAATCAGATTGATTCAGTAGTATTATCTAGCCATTGGTAACACTTATTTACATTTTTGTGAGGGCACTGTATTTCAGTAAGAACGGTGTTCTACAGCGCCTTTAAAGCATTCACAAGAATGCGTCCAGCTGTGATGACAACCCTCAACAATACTTAATACATGTCAAGAAAACATTTCCAATCTCAGATTGTTCAATACATTCCCCGTCCGTAATGGATTACTTACCTTGGTACAGCGATATCACCCAGATGACGCCTGTAGGCAGACTGGCACCAAAACAAACTCTTCTTCACCAGGAATTCGAACACAATATGAACTCGTGCCAAAATGTGAAAAGAGAATTATAAGCATAATGTTTATTGCACAACAAATAACAAAATGCATTGATGTCAAGAACAGACTTTTCCTCTCTAAATTTCTTAAAATACACTTCCAATGTATGGCTTCAAACTGTTTTTAACAAACTAATTACACGACGGTAGTGCGCAGATGACTTGCCACGCTAACATTTACAGGCACTGTATGGGAGACGCGTCGCTTCAAACTGTTTAAACCGATAAATACGCGACAGTAGTGCGCCGATAACCTCGTTGAGAGGTAATTTATACTTGGTAGGTTGCAAATACCTTTGCTTATAGACTTCATATAATTCCATTTCTTGGCGATATCAAAAGATAAAGCGTGGTTTTATTACCATAGTGAAGAAGAAGAAGTTCTAATCACTTTGAATTTTATTTATTTGGATGTTTAGTTGAATTTATACATAAAAAGGTGATTTATTGTCAATAATGTTGCTGATTATCAACAAACATATTCTATTTTGGTATAATTATTATCTTTTCTATACTCAAAGTGATTTTGACAAACTTTTTCAACTTTTAACCTAAACAATTGACGAGATTCATCTTTGAAAAAGCTGAGAATTAAGCGACTGTTTTTAACCATGTTCCTGTTTTGATTGCCTACGGCTTTTAATCAGGTTTAAGTTAGTTTTATTCTTGTCCTAATGTCCTTTTACATGCACTGAATATGGTCAAAATAATATTTTATATTTTAATTAACCTTATGTATTTAATTCTAAACGCAGATTGAAATACAAGAATGTTTAAATTAAGAATTATGTTCGTTAACTGACCAATACTAGACAGTACCGATCTCAACGTTATAGATATATGTTGAACTCCCAGAAACTGCCGACCCTGATTAACATCAACGCCCAAAGAAAAGTTTAGTGTTGATGAAACACATAAGTTTTCTTGTTGTGTCAAATGTGACAATAACGCCACCAAAATGAAGTTTTCTCTTTAAGTCGACGGCCAAGAGTTGTCTTGTTCCTAAGATTCAATGTATTGATATCAGCACACCGGGTTGAAGGAAGTTATGGTTGAATTGAGACGATATAAGAGTTTCTGTCAATCAGGTACGCACAAGTTAGAGAGCTAAACTCTGAAGTGTTCACTTCACTATCAAAATATCGCTAACCACTCTTAAAGCAGTGATGTTCCCCAGAAGCATTTCACGCGGTCTGTGTAGTGACACAGACATGCGCATATACCATAATACATAAAGAGTTCAAAGGCAGTATTTATTAAGGAAATTTGCCTTCACTTACAAGCAAACAAAAACATCTAGATATATCACAAGTTTTTGGCATATAAATCATCCGACTAATTAGCATAATTAAATAAATACAATCATGACAAACGTTCTTGAATGTAAATTTGTTTTGGTGAATAAATGTTCATTATTATTGAAGAGCCCTACGTGAATAAATATGCATATTTACAAACATTTAAAGACTTATTTAAAAAAACGCGTTTTTTCGAGACCCAGTGTATCTTAATTTTTCTTTCAAACGGCAACACCTCCGGCGTCTTTTAGAAGAAATAATTTAGAACGAGTTAGAAGTACATTTTGATTGTTCAATCTGAATAGAGATCGCATGGCTTAATATCTATTTTTTCTATTTCAACAATATATTTCCACTCTTTTTACAAATGATTTTGTTAGTGGATACTGCAGATAATCAACATTACACATACCTTGTTACATTTTGAGTTCCATTTTCAATATTTTCATGAGCCACGCGAATGCAAATATAAGTTAAAAACTGTAACAGTCTAAAAGCCGTCCCCTGTCATTTTAGTTTCTGACATTAAATTTCCTTCCAAACTTAACTACGTGAGCCTTGATTTAAACATTTGATTTATTTTAAAAGAAAAGAAAATATTTCTTTTAGAAATGTGTTTTATTGTCGTTTTTATACATCGAGTTCAATTTATCATATATAATTGTTATATCTTCCCAAATAGCTCACAACTATTGATAAGAATACAGTTAAATAATCTCCATTCATTCACCAATAGATTAACACATATTTCATTATCGTTTAACTCGCCATTCTGACACATGATCAAAATATCTGCATCAACCCCTTGTAAATGTTAGCGTGGCAAGTTATCCGCGCACTACCGTCGTGTATTTATCGGTTAAAACAGTTTGAAGCGACGTGTCTCCCATACAGTGCTTACACCTACACTCAAACACACCAGAACCAGTGACATTTTTAATGTCCAAAGTTTTGAGGGTAAAGGCCTGGTCACACAGCCCAAAAGTCGCGTAAACGCATGAATCACGCACACGATTCGAGTCATAAGCTGGAATTCCATGTGTTCGTATTTGTGCGTTATGCGTGTCACGTAATGCGTGTTGCGTAAGTCGTGATGTGTATTGGCAGTTTCCATATGTGTGTGACTAACGTAAAATTTATATACATTTCAGTGTGATTATCCAATTTGACCTTTGTGTATATGGACACGAGATGGTCAAGTCAAATAACAAGAGTTGCTTATTGTTGGATTTGTATATTGTTATTTAAAGAAGACAAAAAGAAGCAAATGTTGTTGGTTTTAAGGGCATCTTTACAATCCTTCCTTGAGGCATCATAAAGATATGGATTTCAAGTTCTCAAGAATTTAGTCAGGTATAAAGTTGCGAGACATGTCTACACGTGCAGTTTGTTTGGAAAACCCACGTGGTCTGTGATAAGAAAACCCCAGGGGAATCCCCACTTTTGGTATCCGTAAAGACGCGTATTGCGTATTCCGACACTCTTGTGAATGTCCCGGGGAACACGTGCTACGCTCTGCGCACCGTGCTTTACGCATTACTTGTTCATTGAATCAACTACTACCATTTTAGTGCAAAGTGTTAAATACGCATTACGTACTACGCATTACGCAGTACGCACTCCGTACACATGGAATCCCGGCCTTACGTGATACATTTGCGCATTTCATCAGTTTGTCTGACATGGAACCTCCGTAGTCGATGTTCACCGGATCGGCGTTTTAGGCGAGTCCGAGTTTTGAGCAGCTCAAAACTCGGCTTCGCAGACAAATTGACGCAGTACTGTGCTGTTTTGAGTAAGTTTTGCGTAGTGTGCGTAGTTCTTACGTTGACAGTGCACGAACATGTTGTTGCTATCGTGTTCATCGACGACTTTCCACTGACGATTAGCAGACATACGACGCAGGATTCGCGCATGTAATACCTACATTTACGTATCAATGAAAATAACTGAATTGTTTTGTTTTTTATTGACGTATGTATCTCTAATAGAACACGTAAATAAGCGCATGTAATACTTATGAAATACTGATGAATCACTGGTGTATCACTAACAACTGACGTAAGATTGACACTATATAAAACGGCTATCGTATCATCTTCCATCCGACAAATTCCTGCTGCCAAGGAGTGCACATGGTACCCGTGTTCCACAAGTTCCTCCTCTACCCAAGTTTCTCAGTCCAGCATGAACCCACAGAGGAGAGATGTTCTTCTGTTCCTGCTCCAGAACCAGAATGAATGCCAAGGCAGGAAGCAAGGAAGAGATCCGACAGAATGAGGAAGACCTGCGGTAAGCACGGAATAGTCACGGCAAGATTGCTGACTGACGGAAAAGATCAAAGGATTTTCACTTGAAATCGTGAATAAAGGCCAAGGTTTGACCACGGAAGTCTCATTCGGGCAAGGAGTACCTCCAGAGCAAGCAGTCAATAATGAAAAAAATATACAGAAAAGGGAAAAGATTGCCAAACCTACACTGAACCGCACAGTTTATTTTCGACCACGTAAGCTGTTGGGGAAGAATGAGGGTGTTACAAGTAGAATTACGAATCCAAGGGGTAGACTTAAGATTTCTCACATTCGAGACACATTTTTAGCTCATCAGGTCTGAAAGGTCCGATGGGCTTATGGCGTCCGGCGTCCGTCCATCCATCCATCCGTCTTTTTCAACTTCTCCAGAACCAATGACTCTAGACCACTAAATTTGTGTGAAGACTCCTTAGGCGATTGGATTCTAAATTGTAGATTTGGCGATCCCGTGATCCAATATAGGGTCCGTGATCCATAAACGTGTGTTTTCCTCGAAGCATGCTATTTGATTTTGTGAAAACTATTGATCATAAACGTGCTTATACATAAAAAAGACCAAATTAGAGACAAATACCAAAAATAGTTCATTTGTGTTATTTACATTAGACATATTCGAAGGACATATGCTAATGAGCCAGACCCTTAAGATTAAAATCCCTAAATCTTTGAAGTCACTCGGTCGACAGGGTCAATGAAAGATGAGTTTTCATTGGTAATGAAGCAGGGATACAGTATGATATTTCGCTTTCCTCCGCTAGGGGACTTTGCTTCTGCTCTTGATTTCTAGCGATATAGAACAGAGGTTAGGTTCAGAAATCTGAAGAGAGTAACCTCTGTGGGAAGAGGTCTAGAAAGCTGAAATGTTGTGTTCAGACTCTTGCCTTATGGGGATTTTTAAATTGTAGATTTGGTGAGCCTTTGACTCAGAGGGTCACAGGGGTCACGACCTTAAATACCTAATTTCATCTTTTTTTTACAGATACTTAGATGCTTGAAATTTGTCATACCTGTGATAAATTCTCCTAGAAAATATACATTTTGACATGTACAGTTTATTGTTTTAAGCTCGATGAGCTACAGAGCAAATTGCCCTATTATTTAACCCTAGTGCTGTCGTACCTTTGTGAAATCGGGACATTAGGATCAAAGTTTGTACTTTTGTTCCTGACTCGCCCATTACATATGGGGATTGTAGACATTATCCCTAAAGAGTTTAAAGACTTCATCTCCGCAATCAATAACTTGTAGGAAGCTATACTTTTCAAATTTTATCTTTGATATATGTAAACAGAGGTTTGTGCATTTGATTCTGATCCTGTATTGTTGCTCCTGGTTGTTTGTAATATGTTTCAAATATCATTTTCATTAAACACTGGTTGAATGCAATTACACTTGTTTCATTTTAACAGCTGACAATCTGTTGTAACAACTTCAGTAATTTGGAAAATATTGTGCAGAAACGGTGAAACTTTATCATGTTTAAATATTGCTAACACATTCCTTATAGTTTTTACGAAATCTGATGGGCGTTTCTTCTGCCCGGTAGTGTAATATTTAAGGTGTCTACGTCTTACGTTCAGAAACAATACAATACACTTTCTCAAAGAAAAATTGAACTCTCAGATTCTTCAAATACATTAACGTCCAGTGCGACCCTCACTACGTACCTTGGTATGGCGAGTTCTTCTAAAATGGTGCCTGTTAGTAGATTGGGACCCAATACGAACTCGTAACTGTCACGAATCCGTACCCAATACCAAAACAAAACAAATAAAAATATAGTCGCAAGCGACGACAAGCGGATTCTGTGCTTAAATGTATTATATAATTCAAAGATAATGAATTAGGAGATCTTCCAAATGTAATTGAATATATTTTTTTTCTCTTGAAATGAGCTATAGCATGATTTTGTATGTATTGCTGTAATTTAGGGGAAGATTTTTGAAGACACGTACCCTAAAAACTGAGAAAGTTGATTTTCTTTGAGATTTAAATTTTTAAATTATTGGACCCAAATCTCATTAAATAAGTCGAAAATCCAAAATCGGCAAAACGACAAACGTACCAAAATATTTTATGACATCTTATTGGTTACATGTAAAGAAATATTCAAAAATACAACCAAAAAAAGTAGCCAGTACACTAATCTTGACAGTGTTGCCAATATGAATTTTTAGATGAAAAAAAGTTCAAAAACAAGTCAAAACAATTTAACATACAAAACAAAATAAGTTTTGAACATTTGAAATTATATTTAAGTCAAAAAAGTTTTATATTGGTGGACTTGATCTCAGTCCACTGGAATACAAATCCAGCGGTCTTACCTCTGAGCTACGGATCCTCTTGTCTTTGCTCGGGGAAATTAGTGATTATATTTTATACATCTATAAGACACTGTTTTGTTCCGATAATATTTATCGAAATAAAGGGAATTTATGTAGCTTTGTTGATATTTTGTCAAAGATCATTTCTTTGCTCTTTGGAGAATCATTATGCATTGATGCAATTACGTCAACATACACTGTACAGCAGTACTGTATCACATTCGTCTAATAGATTTGCGTTAATCGTGGTGCAGTGTCCGGTTTTCGATCAGAACTACTTTTACATATATATTGTTATTATCCGAGTCGACTATCTTCAAATTGGTAATTTTCGGCAACAGTCAGTATTTCTCGATACAATAAACCCATCTATAATCTTTAGCAGGACTGACCCCCAGCAAAACAATGTATGTCAAAACGAAAGTAAGAATTTCCTCTGTTTACACATCAAAATGAAATGGACTCCATTTTCTCTAAATTGCTTCCGGATTGAAGTAAAAGTTCGTAGCTATGTCCAATGCCTCTACAATGGAAATTACTGAAAATCAAATTAGGAGTGGTCTATTGTCTAGTGACGCTTCAATAAAATCTTCATCAAGTCAGTTCAAATCAAACTTATTAAAATATTCAAAATTACGATACTTTGAAAGGTGATTGTGAAACAAGTATTAGGAGTTTACTCAAAATATAACAAACTTGTTATTCTTGAATGCTTCAGCTGCATACAAATCTCGGATTCAGCGCTTAGTTGCAACTGTCTTCAAAGTGGTGTTTCCGCAAAAGTGCATGATCAAAAAAGGTTAAAATTCAACATGACGTCGAAACCACGTGACCTACGACTTCGCAATGGTAACATATTTTGCTTGTCTAGTAATTAAGCATCTTTTAAAACAAGTTGCGAGTCTCTAGTATGTCACTGGGATTATTTAGACCCAAATTTAACATGTCAAAATCAGACACACTTTACGAAAATCAAAATGGCGGCTAAACTACGTGACCTACGACTTCGCAATGGTAACATATTTTGCTTGTCTAGTTATTAAGCATCTTTTAAACCACGTGACCTACGAATTGGTCATGATTTACTTTTTGGCTTGTATTCTTCTTGCGCATCCTTTGCAAAACGTTTCAAGTCTCTAAGTGGATTAAAAAAATATTTCCCATGTTAAAAGTTTTCTTCATTATGAATGGAAATGACTGTACGCGAGCGATTTTATTATTGATACATAACGGCCATAGTCCTGTCTTATTCTCCTGAACAAATCTTCGAAATCGGTTGGTAGGTTTTTGAATTATCTCCCTTTGAAGTTTTCGATTTTCAAAAATTGTCGGACTTTGAAAGGTTACTGTGAAACAAGTATAAGGAGTTCGCTAATGCTTTGGAGTATCGTTTAATCACCAACCCTTTAGCTACACATATATGCAAGTTTGAGCTCTTAGATGCTAGTATCTTCATAGGAGAAGATTGCCAAAGGTGCAGGGGGTCGGACAATTGTAAAATGTGTCTAAAATCAAAATGGCGGAAAAACTACGTGACTAACGAATTCGCCATGATTTACTTTTTTGCTCGCATGGTCATTGCGCATCTTTTGCAAAAAGTTCCAAGTCTCTAAGTGCATTTTGAAAATTTGTCCTATGTTTAAAATCGAAATTTGGATTCGAACTGGACCTTTAGTGGGACAACTGATTGGGCCCAAAAGCTTAAACGGTCGTGTGCTTGGAAAGAGCTGTCAGACTGCAAAGTTTGGTTGAATTATCTGCAGCCGTTTTGGCTGAATCGCTGCCACAAGATCGGTGCAAATAATAAAAAAACCCAAAAAAAACACGCAAATAACAATAAGGATTCTGCCCCAAAGGGCAGAATCCTTAAATATTAAAATGACCCTAAAGCAGCATTACATTAAATGATTTATTATCACACATTTGCATCACCTAATTTATACATGTATGTATACATTTATTAATGTAAATGTGCATGTAGTGTAACACAATGTATTACTGCAAAATGCATATTTTATGAACAGTTTATGACACTGTATTAATAATAGATTATGATAATTCAGACATTCATACAGATTCGTGTCAATATCAATTTTGATTGTTTCTTTTATACTTCTTCCATGTATGTACAGTCTTATTTCGATAACAATGCTGTATGTATCATGTGAAATTGAATGTTTTTACAGGTTGTAATGTATAAATTACTGCCACAAAGAAAAAAATAAGACAACAAAACAACAATAAGGTGAGAAGACATGTGACATGATCTGCAAGTAAATTAACTTTGTTTGAATTTATCTATGTTAACAGATACAAACTGATATCTCATTAAGCCAATCTAGGTTGTGGCATTGGGCCAAAGGGCGGATGAGGGATTTCCGTTTGAAAGGGATACACACCCTGTTTCAAAACTGACAACCAGCAAAAGAAAACGAAAGCCTTGTCAAGGTGTCCATGAAGCTCATACGGAACTATCTTGGGCCATTGAAGTGGAAAGAAGAGCTGGTAGTTTGGGCAGTTTTGGAGGTTGGGTTGAAGTTTAGGGGGGTGGGGGTTAGAGGAGGCTCTTCCTACTATAAATCATGAAAACTCCGAAGCTGAGCCTCATTGAACAGAGGAAATAGTCGAGGCCCTGGAGCAGACAGTTGCGTATCGGTTATTTGAGGCCATATGGTCACCAAACCTACAATTTAGAAACGCTATTGATGTGGAAGTTTCACAAAGCTTTACGTTTTCTAGTGATTTGTGTTCTGGACAAGAAGATCAAAACAAGCAGACATAGGTCGGCCATATCCCCCGCCTTTTGGAAATTTTTTTGAAGAATAGTTGTTGAATAACAGTGATTATGAACCTTTGTTCAACTAAACACAACACACAAAACTTCAGCTCCTTAGACAAAGTGGTTCTGGAGAAGAAGACAAAATGCGAAAAGTTGACAGATGGCTGGACACCGTGCGATGCCATAAGCCCATCGGGCCTTTCAGACACATCTACACATGATGATTGTTCCACACACCAAGTTTCGTTGAGATATGTCTTATAGTTTTCGAGTTCTGCTCCGGAAACGAAATTCTAAGTTACATTTCCATGGAAACGGTACAAAAGAATAACTTTAAGAAGTTGAAAGTTTTCTAGTGGTGAGAGTTGTATCATTCTTTTTTGCTCATAAAAAGTGACGTTAATGTTCCTTATCTTGTCACAAACGGCTATTTTATGTCAATGTCCGATTGAAGCTAGCGCAGTGTTCCCGAGAAAACTTATTTATTTCGTGTTTTCCTGCTAATAACGACCATATGGTGTGTCTGTTGCATATAAACTCTTGCCAGTCTCCATTACTGGCTGATTTAGGCCTTGCAGTATTTCCTTAAGATATTTGTGCTAGGCCCGCTATGCATTTATGGTGCAGCGACCCACTATCTTGATACCTCATAACGAGGGAAATACTGCAAGGCCTAAATCAGCTAGTATGAATGGAGACTGGCAAGAGTTATGCCTTGCGCATGCAGGTTTGTATCGTTCTCGGCAAAGGTTACCATTTACTACATGTAAGTTATACAATATAGTTTTAGGGTAAACACAATCATTTTTTTTTTTACACAACCTGATAAGCCGTATCCATAGAAAACGGTCATCCGTCTTGGTAGAAAATGGTGTGACATATAAAGCGACAATGTTGTGGAACTCTTCAGTGTGAGAGCTAGATATGTAGGTCTCATGCGAGGTTTGAGACAATAAAAAGGTTGTACATCATTACTTTTAGGTATCGCTTCATCAGTCAGATCTTTTGAACTACCTACGAGCGGCCATTTTAATGTGAACACATTAAAATGGCCTCTCGATTGGAAATGGGCTCGCATGGCTTAACCTAACCATGTATATTCGTTTGAACTCATTTGATTGATTCAGGAGTATTATCTAGCCATTGGTAACACTTATTTACATTTTTGTGAGGGCACTGTATTTCAGTAAGAACGGTGTCCTACAGCGCCTTTCCAATCTCAGATTGTTCAATACATTCCCCGTCCGTAATGGATTACTTACCTTGGTACAGCGATATCACCCAGATGACGCCTGTAGGCAGACTGGCACCAAAACAAACTCTTCTTCACCAGGAATTCGAACACAATATGAACTCGTGCCAAAATGTTAAAGGAGAACTATAAGCATAATGTTTATTGCTCAACAAATAATAAAATGCATTGATCTCAAGAACAGACTTTTCCTTTCTGAATTTAGTCCTCACAATAGATTCGTACTCCAAAGGAAAGTCAACTCGAAGTGTTTAATTCAATCGTATATAATGGCGTATTTGAATCACATCTGCACACCTCATTAATGTTAATAAGCATTTCACGTTTCATATTTTCTGTTATTAAATTGAATATGACACGGCACAGTTGTTTTTGTGAAATCATCCTGAAATTTAAAAAAACAAAGTCATGCTTTGAATATGCATTAGTGATGTGCATGCATGTATCGAAAATAGTTAAAACCTGTGATACATAATAATATAAAACAAGTGTTTGCCACTAAAATGGCAATGTCCCCCGCCGGTGACATTGAGTTAGTAAGCACATCATTGGAGCTACTTTATATATTGCATTAATTCTAAGACTTTTGGTGCTTAGGTTCATAATATATCGTATTAATAAGAGTTCTAAAAGTTGTCAAAGTTTTGATGTGACCTTGGAAATAAGGTCATGGTCACCAAAATGTCATCCCCCTGTAGGCTGACACCAAATTTGAAGACTTTGGATCCAACACTTCATGAGATATCGCGTTAACAAGAGTTTAAAAAGTTTTCAAAGTGTAGAGGTGACCTTGAAAATAAGGTCAATGTCACCAAATCGACTGGTGTCTGCGTCATCCTCCAATGTAGACTGACACCAAATTTGACAACATTTGGTCCAACCGGTCATGATATATCGCGTAAGCAAGAGCTAGAAAAGTGGTCAAAGTGTCGCGGTGACCTTGAAAAAAGGTCATGGTCACAAAATCTACTGGTGTTTGCGTCTTCGCCCAATGTAGGCCGACACCTAATTTGAAAACATTGGGTCCAACCGGTCATAATAAATGGTGATAACAAGAGTTCGAAAAGTGGTCAAAGTGTTGTAGTGACCATGAAAATAAGGTCAAGGTCACCAAAATCCCCTGGTGTCTGCGTCATCCCCCAGTGTAGACTGACACCAAGTTTGAAGACTTTGAGTCCAACCGGTCAAGATATATCGCGTTAACAAGAGTTAGAAAAGTGGTCAAAGTGTCGCGGTAAACTTGAAAATAAGGTCAAGGTCACCAAAATCAACTTGTGTCTGCATCTTTCCCCAATGTAGGCTGACAACTAATTTGAAGACTTGGGATGCAATGTTTCATGAGATATCGCCTTAACAAGAGTTCAAAGAGTGGTCAAAGTGTCGTGGTGACCTTGAAAATAAGGCCAAGGTCACCAAAATGGACTGGTGTCTGCGTCTTCCCACAATGTAGGCAGACATTAAATTTGAAGACTTTGGATGCAACGCTTCATGAGATATCGCGTAAACAAGAATTCAAAAAGTGGTCAAAGTGTCAAGGTGACCTTGAAAATAAGGCCAAGGTCACCAAAATCGACTGGTGTCTGCGTCCTTCCACAATGTAGGCAGTCACAAATTTTGAAGACTTTGGATCTAACGCTTCATGAGATATCCCGTAAACAAGAGTTCAAAAAGTGGTCAAAGTGTCGTGGTGACCTTGAAAATAAGGCCAAGGTCACCAAAATGGACTGGTGTCTGCGTCTTCCCACAATGTAGGCAGACATTAAATTTGAAGACTTTGGATGCAACGCTTCATGAGATATCGCGTAAACAAGAATTCAAAAAGTGGTCAAAGTGTCAAGGTGACCTTGAAAATAAGGCCAAGGTCACCAAAATCGACTGGTGTCTGCGTCCTTCCACAATGTAGGCAGTCACAAATTTTGAAGACTTTGGATCTAACGCTTCATGAGATATCCCGTAAACAAGAGTTCAAAAAGTGGTCAAAGTGTCGTGGTGACCTTGAAAATAAGGCCAAGGTCACCAAAATTGACTGGTGTCTGCGTCTTCCCACAATGTAGGCAGACATCAAGTTTGAAGACTTTGGATGCAACGCTTCATAAGATATCGCGTAAACAAGAAATGTGACGTACGGACGGACGTACGGACGGACAGACGGACGCCGCTGAATACATAGTCCCCCGTTCCGCGTTGCGGCGGGGGACAATAAATAATATAATATTTTATAAATAATTTCTACTCGTCCTTCGGTCATTTTACTGGTCCTAAAAAATAGAAAAAATAACGAACAATGAATGCAAATTGAACTTATATTTAGTTTAGAATATGTGTTTACTGATGGATGTACTTCCCCTCATCAGGGTTAGACATCATGCGTTTGGACTGCCCAGTGTATGTGTTTCATACCCTACCTTGGATGAACTACGGACCCAGCAACTGCCGAAGTCGCAATCTCTTCAATCCTTCACTGTACAGTATAATATCGGAAATTAACCTGCGATGTTTCGAAACACACTTGAGAATATAAAAAATTCCTGGTACGTCAATTACGTATACAGTGCACCTCATGTTATAGTTCTTGCGCGATCTGATGCACCAAATACTGGGTTTTGTAAATGGGTCACTATTAGCTGACAGGATATTATAAAGTATTTTATAATACTTTTTTCAAGCGAATTTTTTATCATTTTGGTGGGCTACCCAAATGGCTCACATGAGCAATGTTCTAATATTAAAGGCTTTGAAAAAGAGAGCCATTGGCTCTGTAGCTCATCACGGTTTTATTGATTTATTATCAAAGGTTGAATATCTAAGTTATCTCAAGTAATACATTGTTAACAAGCAAAATAATATTGGTTTTAGATCATGACCCCTGTGACCCACATTTGGACACAGGGTCACTAATCCAACAATTAAGAATCACCTTTGACCAAAGAATCTCTACACAACATTTCACCTTTCTAGCGCTTTACATATAAACTGGAGAAGAAGATGAAAATAGGTTTTTGGGTCATGACCCGTGACCTAGATTGGGGTCACAGGGTCACAAAATCTACAATTTAGAATCCACATTGGTCAAAGAGTCTGCACACAACTTTTCAGCTCTCTAGACCTTTTGGAACTGGAGAAGATGATGAACAAAAGTTTTTAAGGATGTGACCCCTGTGACCCCATTTGGAGTCATGGGGTCACATAATCTACAATTTAGAATCCCCATTAGCCAAGGAGTCTGCACACCACTTTTCAGCTCTCTAGACCTTTTGGAACTGGAGAAGAAGATGAAAATAGGTTTTTGAGGATGTGACCCCTGTGACCCCATTTGGGGATATGGTTCTGGAGAAGAAGTCGAAAAAGCGAAAAGTTTACGGACGGATGGACGGACGGACGGATGGACGGACGCCGGACGCCATGCCATGCCATGAGCCCATCGGGCCTTTCAGGCCTGGTGAGCTAAAAATCATATCCTTGTTATTATCCGACCGATGTTTACGTTTGATGGCTTGCTATAAAGACACTTGTATTGGCTTTGACGTGGTATATAACATTGAATGATAATATGATAACATTCTGAAATATAATTTCAAACGGACATGGGGTGTTGACCCCGTTACATCCCTTTACTTTTTTTTTATAGTCTTTGTAATCGCTAGTTTCGACAATACAAGCCCCTGCGATCGCCTTGCCACTCGGCACCATCCGCATATCCACTCAGCATCAGCGTTGCCATTCGGCACCAACACAATTGCCACTCGGCATCATGACTCTGCCTCTTAATACTCAGCACATACATGCATACGTAACATCAAACCACTGTATACCACATCAACGTTCCCGATGTCACATGATATATTCAATTCAATTTATTTCCGGTACTGAAAGGCCACAGGTCTGTAGTACAATACATTTACAGCATTGAAAATACACGCACGTGTAATATAAATATATAAATATGCATACACTATTAAACCAACTGTTTCACACAATCTTACGGAATTCACAACAGATACATACACATAAAGCAATTGTATTTCACCTCAACCTTACTGATGTCATACGGCATAAGCATGCATACACATTATGAAGCAACTGGTTTCACGCAGCCTTACTGATGTTACAAATAAAGACGCATACGCATTATCCAACAAAATATCAGCCTTGCGATGTCACTCGACATAAACATGCATACGCATTATCAAACAACTGTTTCACACAGCCGAACTGATGTCAAATAAACAAGCATACGTGCCATAAACCACTGTATACCACATCATTCTTTACGATGTCACATGAAATAAATACGGACACACGCTATAAAGCAACCGTTTCATACAGTATAAAGGAACTGTTTCATACACGCTTACGTCACACGACAAAAACATGCATAATCAATGGAACCGCTTCACATATCATTCTTAAACTGATGTCACACGGCATAGCAATGCATACATATCAAAGCAACTATTAGACACATCCTTACCGAAGTCACACGACACACATTACGCATTATCAAAGCAACTGTTTCACACAGCATTGCAAATACATAATCACAAGCATTACCACTCTGCATCAGCGTATTGCAATTCAGATTCGCGACACTGTCTCTCAATACTCGGCACCGATGTCACTCTACATAAACATGCATACGTGCCATCAAACCACTGTATACCACATCGTCCTTTACGATGTCACATGAAATAAATACGGACACACACTAAAGCAACCGTTTCATACAGTATAAAGGAACTGTTTCATACACGCTTACGTCACTCGACAAAAACATGCATAATCAAAGCAACTGTTTCGCATACCTGTCTTACTGATGTCACACGGCATAACAATGCATACATATCAAAGCAATTATTAGACACATCCTTACCAAAGTCACACGACACACATGCATACGCATTATCAAAACAACTGTTTCACAAAGCCTAACTGATGTCACAATGCATAATCATACGAACGTATTATCGAAACAAGTGTATCAAACATCAGTCTTACCGATGTAACAATAATTAAACCTGCATACGCATAAACAAAGCAACTGTTTCATGCATCATGAAATAGATCATCGCATTAGTCACACCGATGTCAGACGACTTCAATTAAACATGCACTCGTAATATTGAACATTTCCATTACACTCCCAATGACACGTGACTTTCAGATTGTACCACATCAAAACAGCTATATCACACTACATCATTATCACATGTAAACATTCACCCGTATGATCAAAATCTTAATCTTCATTTCACATTAGCATTATAAGTATCACACGACATAAACATGCACACATTTATAAACATACGTGAAGACGCACCTGTGTTGGACGAAACTTTACCAAAGTGCAAACATTACCACAAAGGTTTAATACACTTACATGCTGAACACAGTTGTAAAAATCAATGAATAGGAACCATGCTCGCCACAGAAAGCGTAGACCTCGAATGAAGAGACAACTTCTTCAACCTTCTTTATAACCTCTGCCACGTGGCCACATCCGTACGTCCTTCACGTGCATTGAATGCACCTGCCTGCGGTAGAAATCTCTATGCTACCGTATTTACCATAAGTAAATTCATTTATGTTCTAATTCGATTCTCTCAAACGAACATAAAATATTTACTTTCTAAAACATACTCATATCGTGGGTAATGTCTACCGCAGCCTCGAGAATTAAAAGAAAGGGCAAATAAATGACAGGGAAAAGACTGATTAAGGAACCGTAGTAATCATTTCTCCTTGTTCAAAACTGAACATGTCACAATATTTCAAATTCAGCATACCTTCACCTTACGTTTAACAAATACAAATATATATAATCGACAATTCATATCACTCCATTCATGAATGCAACACATAGGTTTATATCATGTACTAGCGACGTCGGGCAAATGTACGTAGGTGACCTTCTCCAAGCAGCAAATCGTCGTATTACCGTAGTCTTCTTGGGTTTAGTGTGGCCAAAATTAACTTGCGGTAACAATTGTTGTAGAAATCGAAACAAGATTTACTTAACTTGTTTACTGAAAAAGAACAAACAGAAATATAGTCGCAAGCGACGATAAAAGGATTCAGCGCATACATTTCTCATGATTAAGACAAAACGGTTAATATTTTCATACTAAGGTATAACAAAGGAAGTGCTGTGCTTTAATTTCCAGTTAAGTAGATGTAATCATCATTTAGATAGCATACATAATTAATGTGTTATGTTCTTCTGAATATTCAAGAAATTACTCAAAAACGCTCATTTTCGGACCCCTAGACAACGTTCGCAAAGTTCGAGGCTTAACTATCAACTTTTTGATGAAAGCGGACAATAGAAAAGAATTTCTTCTTGAAATTGTGCACACGTAAGTTTGAGTAAAACTTCAATATCATAAGAAGTTAAGCAGTTATGAACCTTTCAACCTTGCTGAAAATGTCGATTTTCTAAAAATGACAAACTTCTATGACTTGTCACAAATAAACTATGACAGATACGAACATGAAAAATATTGTCCTTAATAAATGACGTTTCTACATCAGCATGACCTATTTAAAGTCTTCCTAGCTTCAGTGGTTCGTGATCAATAATTCCCCAAAGGATAAACACCTCAAAAAGTCTCAAAATCAAAATATTTCACTGTTTTGGGAATATGCTCAAATTCTGCCCAAACTAATAACTTTTATATGATAATGATATGTTATGGAATTTCAAAACTATTTATAAGAAAGAGATTGCACAAAGTAACTTTGACATAAGTTTATTCCCAACAGAGTTATGTCCCTTTGAATGCGAGCCCTAAAAAATGTATTTTTAAAATGTTCATTTTTCAAATGGCTGTAGTTCGTTAACCGCTGAAAATAGTCAATTGGTTGTGACTATCGTTTTAACTTCATTAATTCAGCTTTCAAATGAGCTATTGCACGATGCTGTACGTATTACCATCATTTAGGAGAAGATTTTTGAAGACGCGTACCCTCAAAATCGCGAAAGTGCGCCAAATTTTCAGTTTTTGCGAAATAGCAAAAAATCTATTATTACGGCCGAAAACCACTATATGCCTAATCGATGGGGAATGTTGTAGCCCACATTTTGGTGAAAGTTTTATGAAAATATCTTGATAAGTTTTCGAGCTATTAAGGTTTGAAGTTTCAACTTCCAGGGGGGAT
Source organism: Gibbula magus (assembly GCA_936450465.1). Classification (NCBI taxonomy): domain Eukaryota; kingdom Metazoa; phylum Mollusca; class Gastropoda; order Trochida; family Trochidae; genus Gibbula; species Gibbula magus. The sequence continues at coordinate 80,773,573 of OW388290.1, read as the reverse complement.
AACTCACGAAAGAAGTCGAAAATAAAAAAAATGGCTCGACTTGATCTAAGTTAGGTCACAGGCTATACTCTTGTAAAATTTCATGCCAATCGGCCCAGCCGTTAGTTCGGAATCTGATCCACAAAATTCTTGAAATAATAAAAATAAAATATAGTCGCAAGCGACGACAAGCGGATTCTGCGTTAAAAGATTTTATTTGATTCAAAGATAATGAATTAGGAGATCTTTCAAATGTAATTGAATATATTTCTTAAAAAGTTGCAAGTCTCTTGAAATGAGCTATAGCATGATTTTGTATGTATTGCTGTAATTTAGGGAAAGCTTTTTGAAGACACATACTCTAAAAACTGAGAAAGTTGATTTTCTATGAGATTTAAATTTTTAACTTATTAGACCCAAATCTCATTAAAGAAGTCGAAAATTCAAAATCGGCAAAACGACAAACGTACCAAAATATTTCATGACATCATCTTATTGTTACATGTAAAGAAATATTCAAAAATACAACCAAAAAAATTAACCATTACACTAATGTTGATAGTGTTGCCAATATGAATTTTTAGATGAATACAATTTCAAAAACAAGTCAAAACTATTTAACATACAAAAGAAAATAAGTTTTGAACATTTAAAATTATATTTAAGTCAGAAAAGTTTTTGACTGTGGGACTAGAACTCTCTGTAATTCAGTCTGCTGGAATACAAATCCAAAGATCTAACCACAGAGCTATGCGTCCTCTTGTAATTTGGTCTGGGAAATTAGTGATTATATTTTATACATCTATAAGACACTTTTGTTCCGATAATATTTTTCGAAATTAAGGGAATTTATGCAGCACTTGTTGATATTTTGTCCAAGATCATGTTTTTGCTCTTGGGAGTATCATTATGCATTGATGCAATTACGTCAACATACACTGTACAGCAAAGGTTATTTCAGCATGAGCAACAATTAACATCATTATAAATATTCAGAACCGAAACTACACGTCCCATTGACATGCACAGACCTTTAAAACAATATAAACCTACATTGTCGTGTTTGTGTGTGTGTTGTAAATGGGTTCCCCATATCAAATCCAATCGTCTAATAGATTTGCGTTAATCGTGGTGCAGTGTCCGGTTTTAGATCAGAACAACTTTTACATATTGGCCTATATTGTCATTATAATATCCTGAGTCGACTATCTTCAAATTGGTAATTTCAGGCAACAGTCAGTAATTTTCGATACAATAACACCATCTATATATAATGTTTAGCAGGACTGACTCCCAAGCAGCACAATGTATGTCAAAACGAAAGTAGGAATTTCCTCTGTTTACACATCAAAATGAAATGGACTGCATTGTATCTGAATTACTTCCGGGTTAACGTAAAAGTTCGTAGCTATGTCCAATGCCTCTACAATAGAAATTACTGAAAATCAAATTAATATTGGTCTATTAACTAGTGACACTTCAATAAAATCTTCATCAAGTCAGTTCAAATCAAACTTATTAAAATATTCAAAATTACCATACTTTGAAAGGTGATTGTGAAACAAGTATTGGGAGTGTAATCAAAATATAACAAACTTGTTATTCTCGAATGCTTCAGCTGCATATAAATCTAAGATTCAGCGCTTAGATGCAACTGTCTTCAAAATGGTGTTTCCGCAAAAGTGCATGATCAGAAAAGGTTAAAATTCAATATGACGTCGAAACCACGTGACCTACGACTTCGCAATGGTAAGATATTTTGCTTGTCAAGTTATTAAGCATATTTTAAAACAAGTTGCGAGTCTCTAGTATGTCACTGGGATTATTTAGACCAAAATTGTACATGTCAAAATCAGACAAATTTTGAGAAAATCAAAATGGCGGCTTAATCACGTGACCTACGATTTGGTCATGATTTACTTTTTTGCTTGTATTGTTCCTGCGCATCTTTTGAAACAATTTGCGAATCTCTATGTGGATTTTGAAGATTTTCCCCATGTTAAAGTTTTTCTTTATTATGACCGGAAATGACTGTTCGCGAGCGATTTTATTATTGATTCATAAAGACCATAGTCCTGTCTTACTCTCCTGAAAAAATCATTCAATTCCATTCCTAGGTTTTTGAATTATGGCCCCTTGAAGTTTGCGATTTTCAAAAATTGTCGGACTTTGAAAGGTCACTGTGAAAAAAGTATAAGAGGTGCGCTAATGCTTTGGACTATCGTTTAATCACCAACCCTTTATCTACACATACATGCAAGTTTGAGCTCTTAGATGCTAGTATCTTCAGAGGAGAAGATTGCCAAAGGCGCATGGGGTCGGAAAATTGTAAAATGCGTCTAAAATCAAAATGGCGGAAAAACCACGTGACTTACGAATTCACCATGATTTACTTTTTTGCTCGCATGGTCATTGCGCATCTTTTGCAAAAAGTTCCAAGTCTCTAAGTGCATTTTGAAAAATTTTCCCATGTTAAAAATCGAAATTTGGAATCGAACTGGACCTTTAATGCGTGAAACGATTGGGTCCAAAAGCCAAATTTAATTAGTTCGCAATAAGGGCTGTCAGACTGTAAAGTTTGGTTGAATTCTCTGTAGCCGTTTCTGCAAAATAGGTGTTACAAAATCGGTGCAGAGAAAAAAAAAAAAAAAAAAAAACACGCCAAAAACAATAAGGATTCTGCCCAAAAGGGCAGAATCCTTAAAAATATAGTCACAAGTGACGATAAAAGGATTCAGCGAAATATGTGATCCAATATTTCCAAAGAAGACAGAGTTTGCAGCAATACCAAAAATTGTTAATGCTAATACAAAAAGGTGTTCAGCTGTGTTATGTGTAAGTAGAGTGTTGCAAATGTAAAGGAAAAATCACAATTAAATTAAACCCTACATTATGTTTCTCATGATTAAGATGAAACGGTTAATATTTTCATGCTAAGGTGTAATATAATAAATGTTGTGCTTGTATTTCCACTTAAGTAGATATAATCATCATATAGATTGAATACATAATTAATGAGTAATGTTGTTTTGAATATTCAAGAACATACTAAAAAATGCTTATTTGTGGACCCCGATACGACATTTGCGATGCTTGAAGCTTAACTATCAACTTTTTGATGAAAGAGTTCAATACAAAAGTTGTTGCTCTTGAAATTGTGCATACGCAGGTATAAATCATGTGTCACTTCTTCATATAGTTAAGCACTTGTGTACGTTTGAATTTTGTCAAAAATTACGATTTTCGAAAAATGACAATATTCAATGGACTGTAACATGGAAACCTTTATAGATCCATGCTTGATTAATATTGTGCTTAATATAATGTCTTCCCGCTTTGACATGATATAAGATTCATGTTTGTATCTTTATTGGTTGAGGAGAAATAATTCTCCAAAGAAAATGCACTACAAAAAGTCGCAAAATCATAAAAATTCCATTTCTTTTAAAACTGCTTAAATTGTGCCCAAACTATCAACTTTTATATGATAATATTCTGTAGTGGAGTTGTAGAGGTATCCATGTTTAGCAGATTGCAAGAAATAGATTACAAATTAAGCAGTTTCTGACAGAGTTATGTCCCTTTAGAGTCAAAGGCCGAAAATCCTTTTTTTTTAAAAGTTCAATTTTTAAAATGCTGTAACCTGTAAACTATTAAATGTAGAGCTTCGGTTTATAGATTCATATAAACAGCAATAATTCAGCTTTCAAATGAGCTATAATATTTGTCTGTATGTGTTGCCGTTATTTAGGAGAAGATTTTTGAAGACGCGTACCCTCAAATTTGCGAAAGTTCATGAAAATTCCACTTTTTTTAAAACTGTTTAAATTCTGCCCAAACTATGAACTTTTATATGATAATGTTCTGTAGTGGAGTTGTAAAGGTAACAAGTTCAAACAGATTGCAAGAAATAGATTACTAATCAAACAATGTCTGACAGAGTTATGTCCCTTTAGAATCAAAGGCAAAAAATTCTTATTTTAAAAAGTTCAAATTTTAAAATGCTGTATCTCATGAACTATTAAATATAGAGCTTTGGTTTATAGATTCACATGAACAGCAGTAAATCAGCTTTAAAATGAGCTATACTATGTATCTGTATGTGTTGCCGTTATTTAGGAGAAGATTTTTGAAGATGCTTACCCTCAAATTTGCGTAAGTTCACCTGTTTTTCAGTTTTTTCGAAATAGAAAAAAATCTATTATTACGGCCGAAAACGGCTATATGCCTAATCGATGGGGAATGTTGTTGCCCACATTTTGGTGAAAGTTTTATGAAATTATCTTGTTAAGTTTTCGAGTTATTGAGTTTTCAAATTTACACTTTTTTCAAAAATGCCAGATTTCAAGTACTCACTGTGAAAAGAGTATTGCCAATAAGTACCCGTGAGGGGATTCCCAATATAAATAATGCTTCAGCTACATTATGTGCAAATAGCAGCTCTGTAGAGCGTATATCTTCAGAGGAGAAGATTGTCAAAGGTGCATGGGGTCCGAAGATTTTAAAAAGTTTTTAAAATCAAGATGGCGGCGAAATCACGTGACCTACAGACTCGTCATGATTTACTTATTTGCTCGTATGGTTATTGCGCATCTTTTTAAAAAAGTTGCAAGTCTCTAGCTGCATTTTTCATTTTTTTCCCATGTTAAAAATTGACATTTAGATTCGAACTGGACCCTAAATGGCTGAGCCAATTGGGCCCAAAAGATACGCTGCACAACTACATAGTAAGGGCTATCGACCTGTAAAGTTTGGTTGCTGTAGCTGCAATCCTTCTTGTAGAAGTCGATTCCACAAGAATCTTGAAATAATAAAAATAAAAATAAATATAGTCACAAGTGACGATAAAAGGATTCAGCGCATAAATGAGACACTTATTCTGAAAGTTCTTGACATTGTCCATCGTTCAAAACAAGTTACAAGTCTGTAGATGTATTTTGAAAGTTTTGGCAATGTCTCTAAGTGAAAATGGAAAAATCATACACTAATAGACCCCTACATTATGTTTCTCATGATTAAGATAAAACGGTTAATATGTTCATACTAGATGTCACATAGGAAATGTTGGGCTTGTATTTCCCCTTTAGTAGATATAATCATCATATAGATTGAATACATTCTTAATGAGTAATGTTGTTTTAAATATTCAAGAAAATACTAAAAAATGCTTATTTTTGGACCCCTATACGACATTGGCGATGCTTGAAGCTTAACTATCAACTTTTTGATGAAAGCGTTCAATACAAAAGTTGTTGCTCTTGAAATTGTGCATACGCACGTATAAATAATGTGTCACTTCTTCATATAGTTTAGCACTTGTGTACGTTTAAATTTTGTCGAAAATTACGATTTTCGAAAAATGGCAATATTCAATGGACCGTAACATGGAAACCTTGATAGATCAATGCTTGAAAAATATTCTACTTAATAAAATATATTTCCGCTTTGAAATGATATAAGATTCATGTTTGTATCTTTATTGGTTGAAGAGAAATAATTCTCCAAAGAAAATGCACTTAAAAAAGTCGCAAAATCATCAAATTACAAATGTTATTAAAACTGCTTAAATTATGCCCAAACTATGAACTTTTATATGATAATGTTCTGTAGTGGAGTTGTATAGGTAACTATGTCAAACAGATTGCAAGAAATAAATTACTAATCAAACAATTTCTGACAGAGTTATGTCCCTTTAGAATCTAAGGCCAAACAATCTTTTTTTTTAAAGTTCAATTTTTAAAATGCTGTAACTCATAGACTATTAAATGTAGAGCTTTGGTTTATAGATTCATATAAACAGGAATGAGTCAGCTTTACAATGAGCTATAATATGTGTCTGTATGTGTTGCCGTTATTTAGGAGAAGATTTTTGAAGATGCGTACCCTCAAATTTGCGAAAGTTCATAAAAATTCCATTTCTTTTAAAACTGCTTACATTGTGCCCAAACCATAAACTTTTATATGATAATATTCTGCAGTGGAGTTGTACAGGTATCCATGTTAAGCAGATTGCAAGAAACAGATTACAAATTAAACAATTTCTGACAGAGTAATGTCCCTTTAGAACCAAAGGCCGATTTTTTTTTTTTTTAAAAGTTCAATTTTTAAAATGCTGTAACTCATAAACTATTAAATGTAGAGCTTTGGTTTATAGATTCATATAAACAGCAAAGATTCAGCTTCAAAATGAGCTATACTATGTGTCTGTATGTAATGCCGTTATTTAGGAGAAGATTTTTGAAGAAGCGAACCATCAAATTTGCGCAAATTCACCTGTTTTTCAGTTTTTTCGAAATAGCAAAAAATCTATTATTACGGCCGATAACCGCTATGGGCCTAATCGATAGGGAATGTTGTTGCCCACAGTTTGGTGAAAGTTTTATGAAATTATCTTATTAAGTTTTCGAGTTATTGAGGTTTGAAATTTGAACTTTTTTCGAAATTGTCAGATTTCAAGTACTCTGTATGAAAACAATATTGTGAATAAGTGCCCCTTGGGGAGATTCACAATATATATCATGTCTCAGCTACATTATGTGCAAATATCAGCTCTGTAGAGTTTATATCTTTAGAGGAAAAGATCGTCAAAGATGCATGGGGTCCGGAGATTTTATAAAGTTTTTAAAATCAAGATGACGGCTAAACCACGTGACTTACACATTCGTCATGATTAACTTTTTTTCTCGCATGGTTATTGCGCATCTTTTAAAAAAAGTTGCAAGTCTCTAGCTGCATTTTTCATTTTTTTCCCATGTTAAAAATTGACATTTAGATTCGAACTGGACCCTAAATGGCTGAACCAATTGGGCCCAAAAGATACGCTGCACAACTACATAGTAAGGGCTATCGACCTGTAAAGTTTGGTTGCTGTAGCTGCAATCCTTCTTGTAGAAGTCGATTCCACAAGAATCTTTAAATAATAAAAATAATAATAATAATAATAAATATAGTCGCAAGCGACAATAACATGATTCAGCCGGCCATTGCTTTTATCTGTGATATCTTTAACATTGTGAAATGATAAAGAAATGAGAAACCGTGTCAGTGAAGGCGTGAGTGAGGCCTTAGAAGGCACTATGCAGTTAGTTTTGAGTCAAAAACGTAGGAGATACGTTGATGGTGACAGGTGTTTTATGCAGCAAAAGTTGTTTGTGTCATTCTCCTTTGCAATTTGGCAACGCTTTTTTCTATCACAATGTCTGACCTATCCAGATGAGCGAGGGTGCATGTTTAAAAGTTGAAAAAGTGCGACAGTTGAAGTAGAGGCTGCGTTAAAGGAGCTTTCACACCCAGCCGAGTGAAACCTGCTGCATGGTACATGACTAAATGTCCGTTTTTTACTAATCAATATAAACCAACTCAACTCAACTCATCTCAGCGAAGCAAGCAAGCTTTATTTGCTCGTTACGCTGTCCTGGTTGGTTGGGAATATGCCTTTTGCATGTACGTGTGCATTCGGTCTTGTTATATCTTGACCAGGTCTTCATTCTTGAAGACGTGTGCTGTAAATCGCTTTCTCGCAAAGGCCAATGTTTAAGATGCCGTAACTCAGAGACGGTTAGACGTAGAGCTTCGGTTTATAGATTCATATAAAGATCAGTGTCTCAGCTTCCGAATGAGCTATACTATGTGTCTGTATGTATTGCCGTTATTTAGGAGAAGATTTTTGAAGACGCGTACCCTCACATTTGCGAGAGTTCACCTGATTTTCAGTTTTTTTCCAAATAGCAAAAAATCTGTTACTACGGCCGAAAACCGATGATTTACTTTTTTGCTCGCACTGTCAATGCGCATCTTTTAAAAAAAGTTGCAAGTCTCTAGCAGCATTTTTCATTCTTTTCCCATGTTAAAAATTGACATTTAGATTCGAACTGGACCCTAAATGGCTGAACCAATTGGGCCCAAAAGATACGCTGCACAACTACATAGTAAGGGCTATCAGCCTGTAAAGTTTGGTTGCTGTAGCTGCAATCCTTCCTGTAGAAGTCGATGCCACAAAAATCTTGAAATAATAAAAATAATAATAATAATAATAATAATAATAAACACGCCAATAACAATAAGGATTTAGCCCCAAAGGGCTGAATCCTTAATAATAATAATAATAATAATAATAAACACGCCAATAACAATAAGGATTTAGCCCCAAAGGGCTGAATCCTTAATTAGGTCGCGAAATATTGTGTGTTTTGGGTTGGATTTGTCAAAACTAAGTGAATTAACACTTAAGAAAGAGATTTAGACTACTTTGGAGCCTTAAGGCCTTTTTCAACAAGTATGGCTGAATCCTTAATTAGGTCGCGATATATTGTGTTTTTTGGGTTGGATTCGTCGAAACTAAGTGAATTAACACTAAAGAAAGAGATTAAGACTACTTTGGAGCCTTAAGGCCTTTTTTCAACAAGTATGTGCATTCCAATAGGTTTTAACGGAAGGTTTGTAATATAGTCGCAAGCGACAATAACATGATTCAGCCGGCCATTGCTTTTATCTGTGATATCTTTAACATTGTGAAATGATAAAGAAATGAGAAACCGTGTCAGTGAAGGCGTGAGTGAGGCCTTAGAAGGCACTATGCAGTTAGTTTTGAGTCAAAAACGTAGGAGATACGTTGATGGTGACAGGTGTTTTATGCAGCAAAAGTTGTTTGTGTCATTCTCCTTTGCAATTTGGCAACGCTTTTTTCTATCACAATGTCTGACCTATCCAGATGAGCGAGGGTGCATGTTTAAAAGTTGAAAAAGTGCGACAGTTGAAGTAGAGGCTGCGTTAAAGGAGCTTTCACACCCAGCCGAGTGAAACCTGCTGCATGGTACATGACTAAATGTCCGTTTTTTACTAATCAATATAAACCAACTCAACTCAACTCATCTCAGCGAAGCAAGCAAGCTTTATTTGCTCGTTACGCTGTCCTGGTTGGTTGGGAATATGCCTTTTGCATGTACGTGTGCATTCGGTCTTGTTATATCTTGACCAGGTCTTCATTCTTGAAGACGTGTGCTGTAAATCGCTTTCTCGCAAAGGCCAATGTTTAAGATGCCGTAACTCAGAGACGGTTAGACGTAGAGCTTCGGTTTATAGATTCATATAAAGATCAGTGTCTCAGCTTCCGAATGAGCTATACTATGTGTCTGTATGTATTGCCGTTATTTAGGAGAAGATTTTTGAAGACGCGTACCCTCACATTTGCGAGAGTTCACCTGATTTTCAGTTTTTTTCCAAATAGCAAAAAATCTGTTACTACGGCCGAAAACCGATGATTTACTTTTTTGCTCGCACTGTCAATGCGCATCTTTTAAAAAAAGTTGCAAGTCTCTAGCAGCATTTTTCATTCTTTTCCCATGTTAAAAATTGACATTTAGATTCGAACTGGACCCTAAATGGCTGAACCAATTGGGCCCAAAAGATACGCTGCACAACTACATAGTAAGGGCTATCAGCCTGTAAAGTTTGGTTGCTGTAGCTGCAATCCTTCCTGTAGAAGTCGATGCCACAAAAATCTTGAAATAATAAAAATAATAATAATAATAATAATAATAATAAACACGCCAATAACAATAAGGATTTAGCCCCAAAGGGCTGAATCCTTAATAATAATAATAATAATAATAATAAACACGCCAATAACAATAAGGATTTAGCCCCAAAGGGCTGAATCCTTAATTAGGTCGCGAAATATTGTGTGTTTTGGGTTGGATTTGTCAAAACTAAGTGAATTAACACTTAAGAAAGAGATTTAGACTACTTTGGAGCCTTAAGGCCTTTTTCAACAAGTATGGCTGAATCCTTAATTAGGTCGCGATATATTGTGTTTTTTGGGTTGGATTCGTCGAAACTAAGTGAATTAACACTAAAGAAAGAGATTAAGACTACTTTGGAGCCTTAAGGCCTTTTTTCAACAAGTATGTGCATTCCAATAGGTTTTAACGGAAGGTTTGTAATATAGTCGCAAGCGACAATAACATGATTCAGCCGGCCATTGCTTTTATCTGTGATATCTTTAACATTGTGAAATGATAAAGAAATGAGAAACCGTGTCAGTGAAGGCGTGAGTGAGGCCTTAGAAGGCACTATGCAGTTAGTTTTGAGTCAAAAACGTAGGAGATACGTTGATGGTGACAGGTGTTTTATGCAGCAAAAGTTGTTTGTGTCATTCTCCTTTGCAATTTGGCAACGCTTTTTTCTATCACAATGTCTGACCTATCCAGATGAGCGAGGGTGCATGTTTAAAAGTTGAAAAAGTGCGACAGTTGAAGTAGAGGCTGCGTTAAAGGAGCTTTCACACCCAGCCGAGTGAAACCTGCTGCATGGTACATGACTAAATGTCCGTTTTTTACTAATCAATATAAACCAACTCAACTCAACTCATCTCAGCGAAGCAAGCAAGCTTTATTTGCTCGTTACGCTGTCCTGGTTGGTTGGGAATATGCCTTTTGCATGTACGTGTGCATTCGGTCTTGTTATATCTTGACCAGGTCTTCATTCTTGAAGACGTGTGCTGTAAATCGCTTTCTCGCAAAGGCCAATGTTTAAGATGCCGTAACTCAGAGACGGTTAGACGTAGAGCTTCGGTTTATAGATTCATATAAAGATCAGTGTCTCAGCTTCCGAATGAGCTATACTATGTGTCTGTATGTATTGCCGTTATTTAGGAGAAGATTTTTGAAGACGCGTACCCTCACATTTGCGAGAGTTCACCTGATTTTCAGTTTTTTTCCAAATAGCAAAAAATCTGTTACTACGGCCGAAAACCGATGATTTACTTTTTTGCTCGCACTGTCAATGCGCATCTTTTAAAAAAAGTTGCAAGTCTCTAGCAGCATTTTTCATTCTTTTCCCATGTTAAAAATTGACATTTAGATTCGAACTGGACCCTAAATGGCTGAACCAATTGGGCCCAAAAGATACGCTGCACAACTACATAGTAAGGGCTATCAGCCTGTAAAGTTTGGTTGCTGTAGCTGCAATCCTTCCTGTAGAAGTCGATGCCACAAAAATCTTGAAATAATAAAAATAATAATAATAATAATAATAATAATAAACACGCCAATAACAATAAGGATTTAGCCCCAAAGGGCTGAATCCTTAATAATAATAATAATAATAATAATAAACACGCCAATAACAATAAGGATTTAGCCCCAAAGGGCTGAATCCTTAATTAGGTCGCGAAATATTGTGTGTTTTGGGTTGGATTTGTCAAAACTAAGTGAATTAACACTTAAGAAAGAGATTTAGACTACTTTGGAGCCTTAAGGCCTTTTTCAACAAGTATGGCTGAATCCTTAATTAGGTCGCGATATATTGTGTTTTTTGGGTTGGATTCGTCGAAACTAAGTGAATTAACACTAAAGAAAGAGATTAAGACTACTTTGGAGCCTTAAGGCCTTTTTTCAACAAGTATGTGCATTCCAATAGGTTTTAACGGAAGGTTTGTAATATAGTCGCAAGCGACAATAACATGATTCAGCCGGCCATTGCTTTTATCTGTGATATCTTTAACATTGTGAAATGATAAAGAAATGAGAAACCGTGTCAGTGAAGGCGTGAGTGAGGCCTTAGAAGGCACTATGCAGTTAGTTTTGAGTCAAAAACGTAGGAGATACGTTGATGGTGACAGGTGTTTTATGCAGCAAAAGTTGTTTGTGTCATTCTCCTTTGCAATTTGGCAACGCTTTTTTCTATCACAATGTCTGACCTATCCAGATGAGCGAGGGTGCATGTTTAAAAGTTGAAAAAGTGCGACAGTTGAAGTAGAGGCTGCGTTAAAGGAGCTTTCACACCCAGCCGAGTGAAACCTGCTGCATGGTACATGACTAAATGTCCGTTTTTTACTAATCAATATAAACCAACTCAACTCAACTCATCTCAGCGAAGCAAGCAAGCTTTATTTGCTCGTTACGCTGTCCTGGTTGGTTGGGAATATGCCTTTTGCATGTACGTGTGCATTCGGTCTTGTTATATCTTGACCAGGTCTTCATTCTTGAAGACGTGTGCTGTAAATCGCTTTCTCGCAAAGGCCAATGTTTAAGATGCCGTAACTCAGAGACGGTTAGACGTAGAGCTTCGGTTTATAGATTCATATAAAGATCAGTGTCTCAGCTTCCGAATGAGCTATACTATGTGTCTGTATGTATTGCCGTTATTTAGGAGAAGATTTTTGAAGACGCGTACCCTCACATTTGCGAGAGTTCACCTGATTTTCAGTTTTTTTCCAAATAGCAAAAAATCTGTTACTACGGCCGAAAACCGATGATTTACTTTTTTGCTCGCACTGTCAATGCGCATCTTTTAAAAAAAGTTGCAAGTCTCTAGCAGCATTTTTCATTCTTTTCCCATGTTAAAAATTGACATTTAGATTCGAACTGGACCCTAAATGGCTGAACCAATTGGGCCCAAAAGATACGCTGCACAACTACATAGTAAGGGCTATCAGCCTGTAAAGTTTGGTTGCTGTAGCTGCAATCCTTCCTGTAGAAGTCGATGCCACAAAAATCTTGAAATAATAAAAATAATAATAATAATAATAATAATAATAAACACGCCAATAACAATAAGGATTTAGCCCCAAAGGGCTGAATCCTTAATAATAATAATAATAATAATAATAAACACGCCAATAACAATAAGGATTTAGCCCCAAAGGGCTGAATCCTTAATTAGGTCGCGAAATATTGTGTGTTTTGGGTTGGATTTGTCAAAACTAAGTGAATTAACACTTAAGAAAGAGATTTAGACTACTTTGGAGCCTTAAGGCCTTTTTCAACAAGTATGGCTGAATCCTTAATTAGGTCGCGATATATTGTGTTTTTTGGGTTGGATTCGTCGAAACTAAGTGAATTAACACTAAAGAAAGAGATTAAGACTACTTTGGAGCCTTAAGGCCTTTTTTCAACAAGTATGTGCATTCCAATAGGTTTTAACGGAAGGTTTGTAATATAGTCGCAAGCGACAATAACATGATTCAGCCGGCCATTGCTTTTATCTGTGATATCTTTAACATTGTGAAATGATAAAGAAATGAGAAACCGTGTCAGTGAAGGCGTGAGTGAGGCCTTAGAAGGCACTATGCAGTTAGTTTTGAGTCAAAAACGTAGGAGATACGTTGATGGTGACAGGTGTTTTATGCAGCAAAAGTTGTTTGTGTCATTCTCCTTTGCAATTTGGCAACGCTTTTTTCTATCACAATGTCTGACCTATCCAGATGAGCGAGGGTGCATGTTTAAAAGTTGAAAAAGTGCGACAGTTGAAGTAGAGGCTGCGTTAAAGGAGCTTTCACACCCAGCCGAGTGAAACCTGCTGCATGGTACATGACTAAATGTCCGTTTTTTACTAATCAATATAAACCAACTCAACTCAACTCATCTCAGCGAAGCAAGCAAGCTTTATTTGCTCGTTACGCTGTCCTGGTTGGTTGGGAATATGCCTTTTGCATGTACGTGTGCATTCGGTCTTGTTATATCTTGACCAGGTCTTCATTCTTGAAGACGTGTGCTGTAAATCGCTTTCTCGCAAAGGCCAATGTTTAAGATGCCGTAACTCAGAGACGGTTAGACGTAGAGCTTCGGTTTATAGATTCATATAAAGATCAGTGTCTCAGCTTCCGAATGAGCTATACTATGTGTCTGTATGTATTGCCGTTATTTAGGAGAAGATTTTTGAAGACGCGTACCCTCACATTTGCGAGAGTTCACCTGATTTTCAGTTTTTTTCCAAATAGCAAAAAATCTGTTACTACGGCCGAAAACCGATGATTTACTTTTTTGCTCGCACTGTCAATGCGCATCTTTTAAAAAAAGTTGCAAGTCTCTAGCAGCATTTTTCATTCTTTTCCCATGTTAAAAATTGACATTTAGATTCGAACTGGACCCTAAATGGCTGAACCAATTGGGCCCAAAAGATACGCTGCACAACTACATAGTAAGGGCTATCAGCCTGTAAAGTTTGGTTGCTGTAGCTGCAATCCTTCCTGTAGAAGTCGATGCCACAAAAATCTTGAAATAATAAAAATAATAATAATAATAATAATAATAATAAACACGCCAATAACAATAAGGATTTAGCCCCAAAGGGCTGAATCCTTAATAATAATAATAATAATAATAATAAACACGCCAATAACAATAAGGATTTAGCCCCAAAGGGCTGAATCCTTAATTAGGTCGCGAAATATTGTGTGTTTTGGGTTGGATTTGTCAAAACTAAGTGAATTAACACTTAAGAAAGAGATTTAGACTACTTTGGAGCCTTAAGGCCTTTTTCAACAAGTATGGCTGAATCCTTAATTAGGTCGCGATATATTGTGTTTTTTGGGTTGGATTCGTCGAAACTAAGTGAATTAACACTAAAGAAAGAGATTAAGACTACTTTGGAGCCTTAAGGCCTTTTTTCAACAAGTATGTGCATTCCAATAGGTTTTAACGGAAGGTTTGTAATATAGTCGCAAGCGACAATAACATGATTCAGCCGGCCATTGCTTTTATCTGTGATATCTTTAACATTGTGAAATGATAAAGAAATGAGAAACCGTGTCAGTGAAGGCGTGAGTGAGGCCTTAGAAGGCACTATGCAGTTAGTTTTGAGTCAAAAACGTAGGAGATACGTTGATGGTGACAGGTGTTTTATGCAGCAAAAGTTGTTTGTGTCATTCTCCTTTGCAATTTGGCAACGCTTTTTTCTATCACAATGTCTGACCTATCCAGATGAGCGAGGGTGCATGTTTAAAAGTTGAAAAAGTGCGACAGTTGAAGTAGAGGCTGCGTTAAAGGAGCTTTCACACCCAGCCGAGTGAAACCTGCTGCATGGTACATGACTAAATGTCCGTTTTTTACTAATCAATATAAACCAACTCAACTCAACTCATCTCAGCGAAGCAAGCAAGCTTTATTTGCTCGTTACGCTGTCCTGGTTGGTTGGGAATATGCCTTTTGCATGTACGTGTGCATTCGGTCTTGTTATATCTTGACCAGGTCTTCATTCTTGAAGACGTGTGCTGTAAATCGCTTTCTCGCAAAGGCCAATGTTTAAGATGCCGTAACTCAGAGACGGTTAGACGTAGAGCTTCGGTTTATAGATTCATATAAAGATCAGTGTCTCAGCTTCCGAATGAGCTATACTATGTGTCTGTATGTATTGCCGTTATTTAGGAGAAGATTTTTGAAGACGCGTACCCTCACATTTGCGAGAGTTCACCTGATTTTCAGTTTTTTTCCAAATAGCAAAAAATCTGTTACTACGGCCGAAAACCGATGATTTACTTTTTTGCTCGCACTGTCAATGCGCATCTTTTAAAAAAAGTTGCAAGTCTCTAGCAGCATTTTTCATTCTTTTCCCATGTTAAAAATTGACATTTAGATTCGAACTGGACCCTAAATGGCTGAACCAATTGGGCCCAAAAGATACGCTGCACAACTACATAGTAAGGGCTATCAGCCTGTAAAGTTTGGTTGCTGTAGCTGCAATCCTTCCTGTAGAAGTCGATGCCACAAAAATCTTGAAATAATAAAAATAATAATAATAATAATAATAATAATAAACACGCCAATAACAATAAGGATTTAGCCCCAAAGGGCTGAATCCTTAATAATAATAACTAGGACTGCCAGGGCAGTACTGACGGTCTTCAGACTGCTGCATTGTAGCCAGAGCAATCTTTGAACCTTGTCCACGTTTTACATAAGTAATGTCGCGAAAGCAGACCAGGCTGTAGAACGATGAAAATGATGAATTATAAAAATATTTCCCCTCCTACGAATATTATAAGCTTTATTTATTTGCAGGCAAGGTTATTGTGCATCTTTTAAAACAAGTTCCAAGTCTCTAAGTGGATATTTAGAAAAGATACAATGAAAATAGTGAAAAGATGCAAGGTTCCCGCAACCTCTTGCCAAGGAGCATGCCGCCAAAATCAGACCTTCGAAGGGAAAGAAAGGAAATGCATTATAATATAGAAACCATGTGACGTACGATTTCGTCTTGATTTACTTTTTTTGTCACAAGGACATTAGCTATCGTTTAATCTAAGTTGCAAATCGCTAGTTGTATTTTGAAAATTTTGTCCATGTTAAAAATTGTAATTTCGAAAAATTACAATTTTTCGACATTTCTACAGACCGTAAATCACTGTACGCAAGAATTATTTTTATTGATTTCTGTACATAACATATGTGTCCTCCTTCCCTGAAAAACTGATAAAGTTCGCTTGGTAAATGTTTGAATTATCTGCCCTTGAAGTTTGCGATTTTTCATATTTTCGCATTTTCAGACAATTTTCAATGGGCAGTGTGACAAAAGTATTAACATTACACATTTGCTTTTCAGTATCGTTGTTAGTTCAATGCATAAGCTACATTCTGTGAAAGTTGCAGCTTTATAGTACCAGTATGTTCAGAGGAGAAGATTTTTTAAGATCGGTAGTGTCGGAAAGGCTGAAAATGAAAAAAAATGCACTAACATCCTAATGGCGTCTAAGTCACGTGACATACGACTTTCTCATGATTTTCTTTTTTGCTCAGAGGATGATATTTTCTTTTTTGCTCAGAGGATGATTGCGCATCTTTTAGAAAAAGTTGCAAGTGTCTAAGTGCATTTTGAAAAAAAATCCCATGTTAAAATTCGAAATTTAAAGAGCCTGTAGCACTAAAACAGAGGCCGGAAGTCAGGATTTTTTGTGATATGTATAGATTTCAGCCCAGAGGCTATAATCCCTGAAAGTGTCATGAAATTTGCATAAGTAGTTTAGGCTGTACCTTTGACACAAAATTAACACAAATAATAATAATAATAAGAAGAAGAAGTATAAGGAAAATCGGATAATAACAATAGGTCTTTCAGACTAAAGTCTGAAGACCTAATAATAATAATAATAATAAACACGCCAATAACAATAAGGATTCAGCCTAATGGCTGAATCCTTAAATATAGTCGCAAGCGACAATAACATGATTCAGCCGGCCATTACTTTTATCTGTAATATCCTTAACATTGTGAAATGAAAAAGAAATGAGGCACGTTGTCAGTGAAGGCGTGAGTGAGGCCTTAGAAGGCAATATGCAGTTAGTTTGTAGTCAAAAACGTAGGAGATACGTTGATGGTGACATGTGTTTTATGCAGCAAAAGTTGTTTGTGTCATTCTCCTTTGCAATTTGGCAACACTTTTTTCTATCACAATGTCCGACCTATCCAGATGAGAGCGGGTGCATGGTTAAAAGTTGAACAAGTGCGACAGTTGAGGTAGAGGCTGCGTTAAAGCAGCTTTCACACCCAGCCGAGTGAAACCTGCCGCATGGTACATGAGTAAATGTGCGTTTTTTACTTATAAATATAAATCAACTCAACTCAACTCAACTCATCTCAGCGAAGCAAGCAAGCTTTATTTGCTCGTTACGCTGTCCTGGTTGATTGGGAATATGCCTTTTGCATGTACACGTGCATTCGGTCTTGTTATATCTTGACCAAATCTTCATTCTTGAAGACGTGTGCTGCAAATCGCTTTCTCGAAAAGGCCAATGTTTAAGATGCCGTAACTCAGAAACGGTTAGACATAGAGCTTCGGTTTATAGATTCATATAAAGAGCAGTGTCTCAGCTTCCGAATGAGCTATACTATGTGTCTGTATGTATTGCCGTTATATAGGAGAAGATTTTTGAAGATGCGTACCCTCAAATTTGCGAGAGTTCACCTGATTTTCAGTTTTTTCGAAATAGCATAAAATCTATTATTACGGCCGAAAACTGATGATTTACCTTTTTGCTCGCACTGTCAATGCGCATCTTTTAAAAAAAGTTGCAAGTCTCTAGCTGCATTTTTCATTTTTTTCCCATGTTAAAAATTGACGTTTAGATTCGAACTGGACCCTACATGGCTGCAGCAATTGGGCCCAAAAGCTTCGCTGCACAACTACATAGTAAGGGCTATCAGCCTGTAAAGTTTGGTTGCTGTAGCTGCAATCCTTCTTGTAGAAGTCGATGCCACAAAAATCTTGAAATAATAAAAATAATAATAATAATAAATATAGTCACAAGTGACGATAAAAGGATTCAGCGCATACATGAGACACTTATGTTGAATGTCATTGGCATTGTCCATCTTTCAAAACAAGTTGCAAGTCTGTAAAGTTATTTTAAAAGTTTTACCCATGTCTCTAAATGAAAATCGAAAAGTCACACACTAATTGACCCCTACATTATGTTTCTCATGATTATGATAAAACGGTTAATATTTTCATACTAAGGTGTAACATAGGAAATGATGTGCTTGTATTTCCACTTAAGTAGATATAATCATCATATAGATTGAATACATAATTAATGAGTAATGTTGTTTTAAATATTTGAAAAAATACTAAAAAATGCTTATTTTCGGACCCCTATACTACATTTGCGATGATTGAAGCTTAACTATCAACTTTTTGCTGAAAGGTTTCAATACAAAAGTTGTTGGTCTTGAAATTGTGCACACGCACGTATAAATAATGTGTCACTTCTTCATATAGTTAAGCACTTGTGTACGTTTGAATTTTGTCGAAAATTACGATTTTCGAAAAATGATTATATTCAATGGACTGTAACATGGAAACCTTTATGGATCCATGCTTGAAAAATATTGTGCATAATATAATATCTTTCCGCTTTGATATGATATAAGATTCATGTTCGTATCTTTATTGGTTGAAGAAAAATAATTCTCCAAAGAAAATGCACTTCAAAAAGTCGCAAAATCGTCAAATTTCAAATGTTATTAAAACTGCATATATTATGCCCAAACTATGAAGTTTTATATGATAATGTTCTGTAGTGGAGTTGTAAAGGTAACTATGTCAAACAGATTGCAAGAAAAAGATTACTAATCAAACAATTTCTGACAGAGTTATGTCCCTTTAGAATCAAAGGCCGAAAATTCTTTGTTTTTAAAGTTCAATTTTTAAAATGCTGTATCTCATATACTATTAAATATAGAGCTTCGGCTTATAGATTCATATAAACAGCAGTAATTCAGCTTTAAGATAAACTATACTATGTATCTGTATGTGTTGCGGTTATTTAGGAGAAGATTTTTGAAGATGCATAGCCTCAAATTTGCGAAAATTCACCTGTTTTTCAGTTTTTTCGAAATAGCAAAAAATCTATTATTACGGCCGAAAACCACTATGGGCCTAATCGGTGGGGAATGTTGTTGCCCACATTTTGGTGAAAGTTTTATGAAATTATCTTATTAATTTTTCGAGTTATTGATGTTTGAAATTTGAACTTTTTTCGAAATAGTCAGATTTCAAGTACTCTGTGTGAAAAATTTATTGTGAATAGGTGCCCCTTGAGGGGATTCACAATATATATCATGTCTCAGCTACATTATGTGCAACTATCAGCTCTGTAGAGCTTATATCTTCAGAGGAGAAGATCGTCAAAGATGCATGGGGTCCGGAGATTTTATAAAGTTTTTAAAATCAAGATGGCGGCGAAACCACGTGACTTACACATTCGTCATGCTTGCCTTTTTTGCTCGCATGGTTATTGCGCATCTTTTAGAAAAAGTTGCAAGTCTCTAGCTGCATTTTTCATTTTTTTCCCATGTTAAAAAATGACTTTTAGATTCGAACCTGACCCTAAATGGCTGAACCAATTGTGCCCAAAAGCTTCGCTGCTCAACTACATAGTAAGGGCTATCAGCCTGTAAAGTTTGGTTGTAATAGCTGCAATCCTTCTTGTAGAAGTCGTGTTAACAAGAATCTTGAAATAATAAAAATAATAATAATAATAATAATAATAATAATAATAAACACGCCAATAACAATAAGGATTCAGCCTAATGGCTGAATCCTTAATAAATATAGTCGCAAGCGACGATAACACGATTCAGCCTGGCCACTGCTTGTCTGTGGTCACTGGAAGCAATATCCTTGACATTGTGAAATGAAAAAGAACCTTTGAGCATGGAACCTTTGTAAACAACGTTTTTGGACTTTGTACTTGTCAATAGTAACTACGGGAAGGGATTTGAAGCAATTTGTAAAAGCAGTAAAAAAAAAAAAAAAATTGGGCTCAAAATTTGTTTGGCCTCAAAGCATGATTTTTCGGTGTTACCTGATGGCAGAAAGATGGCAAGACAGGAAAAGACACTTTTGGAGTTTGTACCTCTCAATAAGAACTAAGGACAGCGATTTGAAATTTTGTTTAACACCAGGAAAAAAAAAACGCGATTTGCTCCGATTGGAGTCAAACCTTGATTTTTCTGATCCTCGCCGCATTAGAAAGTTGAGAAATCCAGGTTGCGCTTTGGACTCTAAAAAAAAAAAAAAAAAAAAAAAAAAAGTAAAAAGACCTCCATATATGTATGGCATTGATGCAGACTGACAGGCTTTACTTGGTTGTTTCCTTGTGTCTGTTGATTGAATCAGTTGGTCAGCTTTTATATGAGCTATCAAACGTGATTCTATCTTCAGTAGTTTTCGAACAAAAAATCTCCAAAGAAAATCCCCTGAAAATCGTCAAATGTGTTCATGTCGACATTTTGCTTTAACGGTCAACTTTTACATGAATACATTCTGAAGTGGAATTGTTAAACCCTAAATGATGAACCTATTGCAACAAACAGAATTCAAATCAAAGTTTTCCGTAGCGAGTTATGTCCCTTTGAATGCGAGCCCTAAAAAGTTGATTTTCAAAAAGTTCAATTTTGAAAATGCTGCACCCTGAAAACGGTATAACATAGAGCTGAGGTTGATAGATTCATATAAACAGCAGTGTTTCAGCTTCCAATTGAGCTACACTATGTGTCTGTATGTGTTGCCGTTATTTAGGAGAAGATTTTTGAAGACGCGTACCCTCAAAACCGCCAAAGTTCACAGAATGCAAGATGGCGGCGAAACCACGTGACATACAGATTCGTCACGGTTGTCTTTTTTGCTCGCCTGGTTATTGCGCATCTTTTAGAAAAAAGTTGCAAGTCTCTAGCTGCATTTTTCAGTTTTTTCCCATGTTAAAAATTGACTTTTAGGTTGGAACTGGACCCTACATGGCTGCACCAATTGGGCCCAAAAGCTTCGCTGCATAACTACATGGTAAGGGCTATCAGCCTGTGAAGTTTGGTTGAAATAGCTGCAACCCTTCTTGTAGAAGTCGTCTACACAAGAATCTTGAAATAATAATAAAAATAAATATAGTCACAAGTGACGATAAAAGGATTCAGCGCATAAATGACACACTTATTCTGAAAGTTCTTGACATTGTGCATCGTTCAAAACAAGTTACAAGTCTGTAGATGTATTTTGAAAGTTTTGGCAATGTCTCTAAGTGAAAATGGAAAAATCATACACTAATAGACCCCTACATTATGTTTCTCATGATTAAGATAAAACGGTTAATATTTTCATACTAAGGTGTCACATAGGAAATGTTGGGCTTGTATTTCCCCTTAAGTACATATAATCATCATATAGATTGAATACTTACTTAATATTCAAGAAAATACTAAAAAATGCTTATTTTTGGACCCCTATACGACATTTGCGATGCTTGAAGCTTAACTATCAACTTTTTGATGAAAGCGTTCAATACAAAAGTTGTTGCTCGTGAAATTGTGCATACGCACGTATAAATAATGTGTCACTTCTTCATATAGTTTAGCACTTGTGTACGTTTGAATTCTGTCGAAAATTACAATTTTCGAAAAATGGCAATATTCAATGGACCGTAACATGGAAACCTTGATAGATCAATGCTTGAAAAATATTCTACTTAATATAATATATTACCGCTTTGAAATGATATAAGATTCATGTTTGTATCTTTATTGGTTGAAGAGAAATAATTCTCCAAAGAAAATGCACTTAAAAAAGTCGCAAAATCATCAAATTACAATTGTTATTAAAACTGCTTAAATTATGCCCAAACTATGAACTTTTATATGATAATGTTCTGTAGTGGAGTTGTATAGGTAACTATGTCAAACAGATTGCAAGAAATAAATCACTAATCAAACAATTTCTTACAGAGTTATGTCCCTTTAGAATCTAAGGCCAAACAATCTTTTTTTTTCAAGTTCAATTTTTAAAGTGCTGTAACTCATAGACTATTAAATGTAGAGCTTTGGTTTATAGATTCATATAAACAAGAATGAGTCAGCTTTACAATGAGCTATAATATGTGTCTGTATGTGTTGCCGTTATTTAGGAGAAGATTTTTGAAGATGCGTACCCTCAAATTTGCGAGAGTTCATAAAAATTCCATTTCTTTTAAAACTGCTTACATTGTGCCCAAACCATAAACTTTTATATGATAATATTCTGCAGTGGAGTTGTAAAGGTATCCATGTTAAGCAGATTGCAAGAAACAGATTTCAAATTAAACAATTTCTGACAGAGTAATGTCCCTTTAGAATCAAAGGCCGATTTTTTTTTTTTTTTAAAGTTCAATTTTTAAAATGCTGTAACTCATAAACTATTAAATGTAGAGCTTTGGTTTATAGATTCATATAAACAGCAAAGATTCAGCTTCAAAATGAGCTATACCATGTGTCTGTATGTAATGCCGTTATTTAGGAGAAGATTTTTGAAGAAGCGAACCATCAAATTTGCGCAAATTCACCTGTTTTTCAGTTTTTTCGAAATAGCAAAAAATCTATTATTACGGCCGAAAACCTCTATGGGCGAAATCGATGGGGAATGTTGTTGCCCACATTTTGGTGAAAGTTTTATGAAATTATCTTATTAAGTTTTCGAGATATTTAGGTTTGAAATTTTAACTTTTTTCGAAATTGTCAGATTTCAAGTACTCTGTATGAAAAAAGTATTGAGAATAAGTGCCCCTTGGGGAGATTCACAATATATATCATGTCTCAGCTACATTATGTGCAAATATCAGCTCTGTAGAGTTTATATCTTTAGAGGAGAAGATCGTCAAAGATGCATGGGGTCTGGAGATTTTATAAAGTTTTTAAAATCAAGATGGCGGCGAAACCACGTGACTTACACATTCGTCATGGTTAACTTTTTTTCTCGCATGGTTATTGCGCATCTTTTAAAAAAAGTTGCAAGTCTCTAGCTGAAATTTTCATTTTTTTCCCATGTTAAAAATTGACTTTTAGATTCGAACCTGACCCTACATGGTTGCACCAATTGGGCCCAAAAGCTTCGCTGCACAACTACATAGTAAGGGCTATCAGCCTGTGATGTTTGGTTGTAATAGCTGCAATCCTTCTTGTAGAAGTCGTGTTAACAAGAATCTTGAAATAATAAAAATAATAATAAATATAGTCACAAGTGACGATAAAAGGATTCAGCACATACATTAGACTCTTATGTTGAATGTCATTGGCATTGTCCATCGTTCAAAACAAGTTGCAAGTCTGTAGAGTTATTTTAAAAGTTTTACCCATGTCCCTTAGTGAAAATCGAAAAGTCTCACACTAATTGACCCCTACATTATGTTTCTCATGATTAAGATAAAACGGTTAATATTTTCATACTAAGGTGTAACATAGGAAATGTTGTGCTTGTATTTCCACTTAAGTAAATATAATCATCATATAGATTGCATACATAATTAATGAGTAATATTGTTTTGAATATTCAAGAAAATACTAAAAAATGCTTATTTTCGGACCCCTATACGACATTTGCGATGCTTGAAGCTCAACTATCAACTTTTTGATGGAAGGGTTCAATACAAAAGTTTTTGCTCTTGAAATTGTGCATACGCACGTATAAATAATGTGCCACTTCTTCATAAAGTTAAGCACTTGTGCACGTTTGAAGTTTGTCGAAAATTAGGATTTTCGAAAACATTCAATTTTTAAAATGCTGTAACCCCTAAACTATTAAATGTAGAACTTCGGTTTATAGATTCATATAAACAGCAATGATTCAGCTTTAAGATGAGCTATAATATTTGTCTGTATGTGTTGCTGTTATTTAGGAGAAGATTTTTGAAGACGCGTACCCTCAAATTTGCGAAAGTTCATGAAAATTCCATTTTTTTTAAAACTGCTTAAATTATGCCGAAACTATGAACTTTTATATGATAATGTTCTGTAGTGGAGTTGTAAAGGTAACTATGTCAAAGAGATTGCAAGAAATAGATTACTTATCAAACAAGTTCTGACAGAGTTATATCCCTTTAGAATCAAAGGTCGAAAATTACTTTTTTAAAAAGTTCAATATTTAAAATGCTGTATCTCATAAATTATTGAATATAGAGATTTGGTTTATAGATTCATATAAACAACAGTAACTCAGCTTTAAGATGAGCTATACTATGTATCTGTATTTGTTGTGGTTATTTAGGAGAAGATTTTTGAAGACGCGTACCCTGATATTTGCGAAACTTCACCTGTTTTTAAGTTTTTTCGAAATAGCAAAAAATCTATTATTACGGCCGAAAACCGCTATATCCCTAATCGACGGGGAATAGTGTTGGCCACATTTTGGTGAAAGTTTTGTGAAATTATCTTGATAAGTTTTCAAGATATTGAGGTTTGAAATTTGCACTTTTTTTCAAAATTGCCAGATTTCAAATACTCACAGTGAAAAAAGTATTACGATTTACAACCTGTGAGGGGATTCACAACATATATCATGCCTGAAGTACATTATGTGAAAATATCAGCTCTCTAGTGTTTATATCTTCAGAGGAGAAGATCGTCAAAGGTGCATGGGATCCGAAGATTTTTTAAAGTTTTTAAAATCAAGATGGCGGCGAAACCACGTGACCTACAACTTCGTCATGATTTACTTTTTTGCTCGCATGGTTATTGCGCATCTTTTAGAAAAAGTTGCAAGTCTCTAGCTGCATTTTTCATTTTTTTTCTATGTTAAAAATTGACTTTTAGATTCGAACCTGACCCTAAATGGCTGAACCAATTGTGCCCAAAAGCTTCGCTGCACAACTACATAGTAAGGGCTACCAGCCTGTAAAGTTTGATTGAAATAGCTGCACTCCTTCTTGCCAAAGTCGATCTCACAAGAATCTTGAAATAATAATAAAAATAAACACGCCAATAACAATAAGGATTCAGCCTTATGGCTCAATCCTTAATAAATATAGTCGCAAGCGACGATAAAACGATTCAGCCGGCCATTGCTTGTCTGTGGTCATTGGCAGCAATATCCTTAACATTGTGAAATGAAAAGGAACCTTTGAGCATGGACCCTTTGTAAACAAGGTTTTTGGACTTTGTACTTGTCAATAGTATCTACGGGAAGGGATTTGAAGCAATTTGTAAAAGCAGTAAAAAAAAAAAAAAATTTGGGCTCAAAATTTGTTTGGCCTCAAAGCATGATTTTTCGGTGTTACCTGGTGGCAGAAAGATGGCAAGACAGGAAAAGTCACTTTTGGAGTTTGTACCTCTCAATAAGAACTAAGGACACTGATTTGAATTTTTTTTTAACACCAGGGGAAAAAAAACGCGTTTTGCTCCGATTCGAGTCAAACCTTGATTTTTCTGATGCTGGCGGGATTAGAAAGTTGAGAAATCCAGGTTGCGCTCTGGACTCTTAAAAAAAAAAAAAAAAAAAAAAAAAAGTTAAAAGACCTCCATATATGTATGGCATTGATTCAGACAGGCAGGCTTTACTTGGTTGTTTTCTTGTGTCTGTTGATTGAATCAGTTCGTCAGCATTTATATGAGCTATCAAACGTGATTCTATCTTTAGTAGTTTTCGAACAAAAAATCTCCAAAGGAAATCCCCTGAAAATCGTCAAATGTGTTCATGTCGACATTTTGCTTTAACGGTCAACTTTTACATGAATACATTCTGAAGTGGAATTGTTAAACCACCAATGGTGAATCGATTGCAATAAACAGAATTCGAATCAAAGTTTTCCGTAGCGAGTTATGTCCCTTTGAATGCGAGCCCTAAAAAGTTGATTTTCAAAAAGTTCAATTTTGAAAATGCTGCTACCTGAAAACGGTATAACATAGAGCTGAGGTTGATAGATTCATATAAACAGCAGTGTTTCAGCTTCCAATAGAGCTACACTATGTGTCTGTATGTGTTGCCGTTATTTAGGAGAAGATTTTTGAAGACGCGTACCCTCAAAACCGCCAAAGTTCACAAAATGCAAGATGGCGGCGAAACCACGTGACATACAGATTCGTCACGGTTGTCTTTTTTGCTCGCATGGTTATTGCGCATCTTTTAGAAAAAGTTGCAAGTCTCTACCTGCATTTTTCATTTTTTCCCCATGTTAAAAATTGACGTTTAGATTCGAACTGGACCCTACATGGCTGCACCAATTGGACCCAAAAGCTTCGCTGCACAACTACATAGTAAGGGCTATCAGCCTGTAAAGTTTGGTTGCAGTAGCTGCGATCCTTCTGGTAGAAGTCGATGCCACAAAAATCTTGAAATAATAAAAATAATAATAATAATAATAATAACTAGGATTGACGCGTCAATACTTAGGTCTCCAAGACTTCTGCTTGACCTAGAACTCCATGTTGGACTCAGGGTTATTCGTCTGTTTCTCCGCTTTAAAATGAGCTATCAAACATGTCTTTATCTTCAGTAGTTTTTTTACAAAAAATCTCCAAAGAAGGTACCCCTCTGAAAACGGAAAAATCACATATTAATGGACCCCTACATTACATTTCTCACGATTAAGACACAATGGTTAATATTTCCATATTAAGGTGCAACATAGAAAATGTTGTGCTTTAATTTCCACTTAAGAAGATGTAATCATCATTTAGATTGGATACATAATAAATGCGTTATGCTGTTCTGAATATTCAAGAAAATAGTCAAAAATGCTTAAATTTGGACCCCTAGACATCGCTTGCGATGTTCGAGGCTTAACTATCAACTTTTTGATGAAAGCGCTCAACATAAAAGTTGTTCTTCTTGAAATTGTGCATAGGTAGGTGTATGTAAAATTTCAATAGCATAAGAAGTTATGCAGTTATGAATCTTTCAACTTTGTTGAAAATGGCGATTTTTAAAAAATGACAAACTTATATGACTTGTAACAAAAAAACTATGACAGATACGAGCTTGAAAAATATTTTCCTTAATAAATGACGTTTCTACATCACCATGATCTATTTAAAGTCTTCCTATCTTCAGTGGTTCATGATCAATAATTCCCCAAAGGATAAACACCTCAAAAAGTCTCAAAATCTAAATATTTCACTGTTTTGGGAATATGCTCAAATTATGCCCAAACTAATAACTTTTATATGATAATGATATGTAATGGAATTTCAAAACTATTCATAAGAAAGAGATTGAACTAAGTAACTTTGACATAAGTTGATTCCCAACAGAGTTATGTCACTTTGGATGCGAGCCCTAAAAAATGTATTTTTAAAAAGTTCATTTTTCAAATGGCTGTACCTCGTTAACCGTTCGAAATAGACCAACGGTTTGGGGGGTTCCTTTAAACTACATTCTTTCAGCTTTCAAATGAGCTATTGCATGATGCTCTATGTATTGCCGTTATTTAGGAGAAGATTTTTGAAGACGCGTACCCTCAAACTCGCGAAAGTTCACAAAATTTTCAGTTTTTGTGAAATAGCAAAAAATCTATTGTTACGGCCGAAAACCGCTATAGGCCTAATCGATGGGGAATGTTGTTGCCCACATTTTGGTGAAAGTTTTATGAAAATATCTTGATAAGTTTTCGAGCTATTAAGGTTTGAACTTTCAACTTCAAGGGAAGATAACTCAAGAACCAGGTCGATTTTCAAAATTCGGGCTTCGTACAGAGCGAGATCTGGACAATGTCTATCATCCCTGAAAATTGCAAGCAGATTGATTGAGCCGTTTTTGCTGAATGTTGTTAACAAGATACGACGGAATAATAATAATAATAAGAAAAAACACGATAATAACAATAGGTCTTCAGACATTCGTCTTGAAGACCTAATAATAATAAACACGCCAATAACAATAAGGATTTAGCCCCAAAGGGCTGAATCCTTAATTAGGTCTCGAAATATTGTGTTTTTGGGGTTGGATTCGTCAAAACTAAGTGAATTAAGACTTAAGAAAGAGATTTAGACTACTTTGGAGCCTTTATGGCCTTTTTTTCAACAAGTATGTGCATTCCAATAGGTTTTAACGGAAGGTTTGTAATATAGTCGCAAGCGACGATAAAACGATTCAGCCGGCCATTGCTTGTCTGTGGTCATTGGCAGCAATATCCTTAACATTGTGAAATGAAAAGGAACCTTTGAGCATGGACCCTTTGTAAACAAGGTTTTTGGACTTTGTACTTGTCAATAGTATCTACGGGAAGGGATTTGAAGCAATTTGTAAAAGCAGTAAAAAAAAAAAAAAATTTGGGCTCAAAATTTGTTTGGCCTCAAAGCATGATTTTTCGGTGTTACCTGGTGGCAGAAAGATGGCAAGACAGGAAAAGTCACTTTTGGAGTTTGTACCTCTCAATAAGAACTAAGGACACTGATTTGAATTTTTTTTTAACACCAGGGGAAAAAAAACGCGTTTTGCTCCGATTCGAGTCAAACCTTGATTTTTCTGATGCTGGCGGGATTAGAAAGTTGAGAAATCCAGGTTGCGCTCTGGACTCTTAAAAAAAAAAAAAAAAAAAAAAAAAAGTTAAAAGACCTCCATATATGTATGGCATTGATTCAGACAGGCAGGCTTTACTTGGTTGTTTTCTTGTGTCTGTTGATTGAATCAGTTCGTCAGCATTTATATGAGCTATCAAACGTGATTCTATCTTTAGTAGTTTTCGAACAAAAAATCTCCAAAGGAAATCCCCTGAAAATCGTCAAATGTGTTCATGTCGACATTTTGCTTTAACGGTCAACTTTTACATGAATACATTCTGAAGTGGAATTGTTAAACCACCAATGGTGAATCGATTGCAATAAACAGAATTCGAATCAAAGTTTTCCGTAGCGAGTTATGTCCCTTTGAATGCGAGCCCTAAAAAGTTGATTTTCAAAAAGTTCAATTTTGAAAATGCTGCTACCTGAAAACGGTATAACATAGAGCTGAGGTTGATAGATTCATATAAACAGCAGTGTTTCAGCTTCCAATAGAGCTACACTATGTGTCTGTATGTGTTGCCGTTATTTAGAAGAAGATTTTTGAAGACGCGTACCCTCAAAACCGCCAAAGTTCACAAAATGCAAGATGGCGGCGAAACCACGTGACATACAGATTCGTCACGGTTGTCTTTTTTGCTCGCATGGTTATTGCGCATCTTTTAGAAAAAGTTGCAAGTCTCTACCTGCATTTTTCATTTTTTCCCCATGTTAAAAATTGACGTTTAGATTCGAACTGGACCCTACATGGCTGCACCAATTGGACCCAAAAGCTTCGCTGCACAACTACATAGTAAGGGCTATCAGCCTGTAAAGTTTGGTTGCAGTAGCTGCGATCCTTCTGGTAGAAGTCGATGCCACAAAAATCTTGAAATAATAAAAATAATAATAATAATAATAAATATAGTCACAAGTGACGATAAAAGGATTCAGCGCATACATGAGACACTTCTTTTGAATGTCATTGACATTGTTCATCGTTCAAAACAATCTGCAAGTCTGTAGAGTTATTTTGAAAGTTTTGCTCATGTCTCTAAGTGAAAATGGAAAAATCACACACTAATGGACCCCTACATTATGTATCTCATGATTAAGATAAAACGGTTAATATTTTCATACTTAGGTGTAACATACATAATGTTGTGCTTGTATTTCCCCTTAAGTAGATATAATCATCATATAGATTGAATACATACTTAATGAGTAATGTTGTTTTAAATATTCGAGAAAATACTAAAAAATGCTTATTTTTGGACCCCTATACGACATTTGCGATGCTTGAAGCTTAACTATCAACTTTTTGATGAAAGCGTTCAATACAAAAGTTGTTGCTCTTGAAATTGTGCATACGCACGTATAAATAATGTGTCACTTCTTCATATAGTTTAGCACTTGTGTACGTTTAAATTTTGTCGAAAATTACGATTTTCGAAAAATGGCAATATTCAATGGACCGTAACATGGAAACCTTGATAGATCAATGCTTGAAAAATATTCTACTTAATATAATATATTTCCGCTTTGAAATGATATAAGATTCAGGTTTGTATCTTTATTGGTTGAAGAGAAATAATTCTCCAAAGAAAATGCACTTAAAAAAGTCGCAAAATCATCAAATTACAAATGTTATTAAAACTGCTTCAATTATGCCCAAACTATGAACTTTTATATGATAATGTTCTGTAGTGGAGTTGTATAGGTAACTATGTCAAACAGATTGCAAGAAATAAATTACTAATCAAACAATTTCTGACAGAGTTATGTCCCTTTAGAATCTAAGGCCAAACAATCTTTTTTTTTAAAGTTCAATTTTTAAAATGCTGTTACTCATAGACTATTAAATGTAGAGCTTTGGTTTATAGATTCATATAAACAGGAATGAGTCAGCTTTACAATGAGCTATAATATGTGTCTGTATGTGTTGCCGTTATTTAGGAGAAGATTTTTGAAGATGCGTACCCTCAAATTTGCGAAAGTTCATAAAAATTCCATTTCTTTTAAAACTGCTTACATTGTGCCCAAACCATAAACTTTTATATGATAATATTCTGCAGTGGAGTTGTACAGGAATCCATGTTAAGCAGATTGCAAGAAACAGATTACAAATTAAACAATTTCTGACAGAGTAATGTCCCTTTAGAATCAAAGGCCGATTTTTTTTTTTTTTTAAAGTTCAATTTTTAAAATGCTGTAACTCATAAACTATTAAATGTAGAGCTTTGGTTTATAGATTCCTATAAACAGCAAAGATTCACCTTCAAAATGAGCTATACTTTGTGTCAATATGTAATGCCGTTATTTAGGAGAAGATTTTTGAAGAAGCGAACCATCAAATTTGCGCAAATTCACCTGTTTTTCAGTTTTTTCGAAATAGCAAAAAATCTATTATTACGGCCGAAAACCGCTATGGGCCTAATCGATAGGGAATGTTGTTGCCCACATTTTGGTGAAAGTTTTATGAAATTATCTTATTAAGTTTTCGAGTTATTGAGGTTTGAAATTTGAACTTTTTTCGAAATTGTCAGATTTCAAGTACTCTGTATGAAAAAAGTATTGTGAATAAGTGCCCCTTGGGGAGATTCACAATATATATCATGTCTCAGCTACATTATGTGCAAATATCAGCTCTGTAGAGTTTATATCTTTAGAGGAGAAGATCGTCAAAGATGCATGGGGTCCGAAGATTTTAAAAAGTTTTTAAAATCAAGATGGCGGCGAAACCACGTGACTTACACATTCGTCATGATTGACTTTTTTTCTCGCATGGTTATTGCGCATCTTTTAGAAAAAGTTGCAAGTCTCTAGCTGCATTTTTCAGTTTTTTCCCATGTTAAAAATTGACTTTTAGATTCGAACCTGACCCTAAATGGCTGAACCAATTGGGCCCAAAAGCTTCGCGGTATAACTACATAGTTAGGGCTATCAGCCTGTAAAGTTTGGTTGTAATAGCTGCAATCCTTCTTGTAGAAGTCGTGTACACAAAAATCTTGAAATAATAATAAAAATAAATATAGTCACAAGTGACGATAAAAGGATTCAGCGCATACATGAGACACTTCTTTTGAATGTCATTGACATTGTTCATCGTTCAAAACAATCTGCAAGTCTGTAGAGTTATTTTGAAAGTTTTGCTCATGTCTCTAAGTGAAAATGGAAAAATCACACACTAATGGACCCCTACATTATGTATCTCATGATTAAGATAAAACGGTTAATATTTTCATACTTAGGTGTAACATACATAATGTTGTGCTTGTATTTCCCCTTAAGTAGATATAATCATCATATAGATTGAATACATACTTAATGAGTAATGTTGTTTTAAATATTCGAGAAAATACTAAAAAATGCTTATTTTTGGACCCCTATACGACATTTGCGATGCTTGAAGCTTAACTATCAACTTTTTGATGAAAGCGTTCAATACAAAAGTTGTTGCTCTTGAAATTGTGCATACGCACGTATAAATAATGTGTCACTTCTTCATATAGTTTAGCACTTGTGTACGTTTAAATTTTGTCGAAAATTACGATTTTCGAAAAATGGCAATATTCAATGGACCGTAACATGGAAACCTTGATAGATCAATGCTTGAAAAATATTCTACTTAATATAATATATTTCCGCTTTGAAATGATATAAGATTCAGGTTTGTATCTTTATTGGTTGAAGAGAAATAATTCTCCAAAGAAAATGCACTTAAAAAAGTCGCAAAATCATCAAATTACAAATGTTATTAAAACTGCTTCAATTATGCCCAAACTATGAACTTTTATATGATAATGTTCTGTAGTGGAGTTGTATAGGTAACTATGTCAAACAGATTGCAAGAAATAAATTACTAATCAAACAATTTCTGACAGAGTTATGTCCCTTTAGAATCTAAGGCCAAACAATCTTTTTTTTTAAAGTTCAATTTTTAAAATGCTGTTACTCATAGACTATTAAATGTAGAGCTTTGGTTTATAGATTCATATAAACAGGAATGAGTCAGCTTTACAATGAGCTATAATATGTGTCTGTATGTGTTGCCGTTATTTAGGAGAAGATTTTTGAAGATGCGTACCCTCAAATTTGCGAAAGTTCATAAAAATTCCATTTCTTTTAAAACTGCTTACATTGTGCCCAAACCATAAACTTTTATATGATAATATTCTGCAGTGGAGTTGTACAGGAATCCATGTTAAGCAGATTGCAAGAAACAGATTACAAATTAAACAATTTCTGACAGAGTAATGTCCCTTTAGAATCAAAGGCCGATTTTATTTTTTTTTTAAAGTTCAATTTTTAAAATGCTGTAACTCATAAACTATTAAATGTAGAGCTTTGGTTTATAGATTCCTATAAACAGCAAAGATTCACCTTCAAAATGAGCTATACTTTGTGTCTATATGTAATGCCGTTATTTAGGAGAAGATTTTTGAAGAAGCGAACCATCAAATTTGCGCAAATTCACCTGTTTTTCAGTTTTTTCGAAATAGCAAAAAATCTATTATTACGGCCGAAAACCGCTATGGGCCTAATCGATAGGGAATGTTGTTGCCCACATTTTGGTGAAAGTTTTATGAAATTATCTTATTAAGTTTTCGAGTTATTGAGGTTTGAAATTTGAACTTTTTTCGAAATTGTCAGATTTCAAGTACTCTGTATGAAAAAAGTATTGTGAATAAGTGCCCCTTGGGGAGATTCACAATATATATCATGTCTCAGCTACATTATGTGCAAATATCAGCTCTGTAGAGTTTATATCTTTAGAGGAGAAGATCGTCAAAGATGCATGGGGTCCGAAGATTTTAAAAAGTTTTTAAAATCAAGATGGCGGCGAAACCACGTGACTTACACATTCGTCATGATTGACTTTTTTTCTCGCATGGTTATTGCGCATCTTTTAGAAAAAGTTGCAAGTCTCTAGCTGCATTTTTCAGTTTTTTCCCATGTTAAAAATTGACTTTTAGATTCGAACCTGACCCTAAATGGCTGAACCAATTGGGCCCAAAAGCTTCGCGGTATAACTACATAGTTAGGGCTATCAGCCTGTAAAGTTTGGTTGTAATAGCTGCAATCCTTCTTGTAGAAGTCGTGTACACAAAAATCTTGAAATAATAATAAAAATAATAATAAACACGCCAATAACAATAAGGATTCAGCCTAATGGCTGAATCCTTAATAATAAACACGCCAATAACAATAAGGATTCAGCCTAATGGCTGAATCCTTAATAATAATAATAAACACGCCAATAACAATAAGGATTTAGCCCCAAAGGGCTGAATCCTTAATTAGGTCTCGAAATATTGTGTTTTTGGGGTTGGATTCGTCAAAACTAAGTGAATTAAGACTTAAGAAAGAGATTTAGACTACTTTGGAGCCTTTATGGCCTTTTTTTCAACAAGTATGTGCATTCCAATAGGTTTTAACGGAAGGTTTGTAATATAGTCGCAAGCGACGATAAAACGATTCAGCCGGCCATTGCTTGTCTGTGGTCATTGGCAGCAATATCCTTAACATTGTGAAATGAAAAGGAACCTTTGAGCATGGACCCTTTGTAAACAAGGTTTTTGGACTTTGTACTTGTCAATAGTATCTACGGGAAGGGATTTGAAGCAATTTGTAAAAGCAGTAAAAAAAAAAAAAAATTTGGGCTCAAAATTTGTTTGGCCTCAAAGCATGATTTTTCGGTGTTACCTGGTGGCAGAAAGATGGCAAGACAGGAAAAGTCACTTTTGGAGTTTGTACCTCTCAATAAGAACTAAGGACACTGATTTGAATTTTTTTTTAACACCAGGGGAAAAAAAACGCGTTTTGCTCCGATTCGAGTCAAACCTTGATTTTTCTGATGCTGGCGGGATTAGAAAGTTGAGAAATCCAGGTTGCGCTCTGGACTCTTAAAAAAAAAAAAAAAAAAAAAAAAAAGTTAAAAGACCTCCATATATGTATGGCATTGATTCAGACAGGCAGGCTTTACTTGGTTGTTTTCTTGTGTCTGTTGATTGAATCAGTTCGTCAGCATTTATATGAGCTATCAAACGTGATTCTATCTTTAGTAGTTTTCGAACAAAAAATCTCCAAAGGAAATCCCCTGAAAATCGTCAAATGTGTTCATGTCGACATTTTGCTTTAACGGTCAACTTTTACATGAATACATTCTGAAGTGGAATTGTTAAACCACCAATGGTGAATCGATTGCAATAAACAGAATTCGAATCAAAGTTTTCCGTAGCGAGTTATGTCCCTTTGAATGCGAGCCCTAAAAAGTTGATTTTCAAAAAGTTCAATTTTGAAAATGCTGCTACCTGAAAACGGTATAACATAGAGCTGAGGTTGATAGATTCATATAAACAGCAGTGTTTCAGCTTCCAATAGAGCTACACTATGTGTCTGTATGTGTTGCCGTTATTTAGAAGAAGATTTTTGAAGACGCGTACCCTCAAAACCGCCAAAGTTCACAAAATGCAAGATGGCGGCGAAACCACGTGACATACAGATTCGTCACGGTTGTCTTTTTTGCTCGCATGGTTATTGCGCATCTTTTAGAAAAAGTTGCAAGTCTCTACCTGCATTTTTCATTTTTTCCCCATGTTAAAAATTGACGTTTAGATTCGAACTGGACCCTACATGGCTGCACCAATTGGACCCAAAAGCTTCGCTGCACAACTACATAGTAAGGGCTATCAGCCTGTAAAGTTTGGTTGCAGTAGCTGCGATCCTTCTGGTAGAAGTCGATGCCACAAAAATCTTGAAATAATAAAAATAATAATAATAATAAATATAGTCGCAAGCGACGATAAAACGATTCAGCCGGCCATTGCTTGTCTGTGGTCATTGGCAGCAATATCCTTAACATTGTGAAATGAAAAGGAACCTTTGAGCATGGAACCTTTGTAAACAACGTTTTCGGGCTTTGTACTTGTCAATAATAACTACGGGAACGGTTTCGAAGCAATTTGTAAAAGCAGTAAAAAAAAATATTTTTTTGGGGCTCAAAATTTGTTTGGCCTCAAAGCATGATTTTTCGGTGTTACCTGCTGGCAGAAAGATGGCAAGACAGGAAAAGACACTTTTGGAGTTTGTACCTCTCAATAAAAACCAAGGACACTGATTTGAATTTTTTTTTAACACCAGGAAAAAAAAAAGGCGTTTTGCTCCGATTGGAGTCAAACCTTGATTTTTCTGATGCTGGCGGGATTAGAAATTTGAGAAATCCAGGTTGCGCTTTGGACTCTAAAAAAAAAAAAAAAAAAAAAAAAAAAGTAAAAAAGCCTCCATATATGTATGGCATTGATGCAGACTGGCAGGCTTTACTCGGTTGTTTCCTTGTCTCTGTTGATTGAATCAGTTGGTCAGCTTTTATATGAGCTATCACACGTGATTCTATCTTCAGTAGTTTTCGAACAAAAAATCTCCAAAGAAAATCCCCTGAAAATCGTCAATTGTCTTTATGTCGGCCTGTTGCTTTAACGGTCAACTTTTACATGAATACATTCTGAAGTGGAATTGTTAAACCACCAATGGTGAATCGATTGCAATAAACAGAATTCGAATCAAAGTTTTCCGTAGCGAGTTATGTCCCTTTGAATGCGAGCCCTAAAAAGTTGATTTTCAAAAAGTTCAATTTTGAAAAAGCTGCACCCTGAAAACAGTATAACATAGAGCTGAGGTTGATAGATTCATATAAACAGCAGTGTTTCAGCTTCCAATTGAGCTACACTATGTGTCTGTATGTGTTGCCGTTATTTAGAAGAAGATTTTTGAAGACGCGTACCCTCAAAACCGCCAAAGTTCACAAAATGAAAGATGGCGGCGAAACCACGTGACATACAGATTCGTCACGATTGTCTTTTTTGCTCGCATGGTTATTGCGCATCTTTTAGAAAAAGTTGCAAGTCTCTAGCTGCATTTTTCATTTTTTTCCCGTGTTAAAAATTGACGTTTAGATTCGAACTGGACCCTACATGGCTGCACCAATTGGACCCAAAAGCTTCGCTGCACAACTACATAGTAAGGGCTATCGGCCTGTAAAGTTTGGTTGTAATAGCTGCAATCCTTCTTGTAGAAGTCGTGTACACAAAAATCTTGAAATAATAATAATAAAAATAATAATAAATATAGTCGCAAGCGACGATAAAACGATTCAGCCGGCCATTGCTTGTCTGTGGTCATTGGAAGCAATATCCTTAACATTGTGAAATGAAAAAGAACCTTTAAGCATGGAACCGTTGTAAACAACGTGTTTGGACTTTGTACTTGTCAATAGTAACTACGGGAAGGGATTTGAAGCAATTTGTAATAGCAGTAAAAAAAAAAAAAAAAATTGGGCTCAAAATTTGTTTGGCCTCAAAGCATGATTTTTCGGTGTTACCTGCTGGCAGAAAGATGGCAAGACAGGAAAAGACACTTTTGGAGTTTGTACCTCTCAATAAGAACTTAGGACACTGATTTGAATTTTTTTTTAACACCAGGAAAAAAAAAACGCGTTTTGCTCCGATTCGGGTCAAACCTTGATTTTTCTGATGCCGGCGGGATTAGAAAGTTGAGAAATCCAGGTTGCGCTCTGGACTCTAAAAAAAAAAAAAAAAAAAAAAAAAAGTAAAAAGACCTCCATATATGTATGGCATTGATGCAGACAGGCAGGCTTGACTTGGTTGTTTCCTTGTGTCTGTTGATTGAATCAGTTCGTCAGCTTTTATATGAGCTATCAAAGGTGATTCTATCTTCAGTAGTTTTCGAACAAAAAATCTCCAAAGAAAATCCCCTGAAAATCGTCAAATGTGTTCATGTCGACATTTTGCTTTAACGGTCAACCCTTACATGAATACATTCTGAAGTGGAATTGTTAAACCACCAATGGTGAATCGATTGCAATAAACAGAATTCGAATCAAAGTTTTCCGTAGCGAGTTATGTCCC
Source organism: Gibbula magus (assembly GCA_936450465.1). Taxonomy (NCBI): domain Eukaryota; kingdom Metazoa; phylum Mollusca; class Gastropoda; order Trochida; family Trochidae; genus Gibbula; species Gibbula magus. The sequence continues at coordinate 80,736,179 of OW388290.1, read as the reverse complement.
TTTGAATGCGAGCCCTAAAAAGTTGATTTTCAAAAAGTTCAATTTTGAAAATGCTGCTACCTGAAAACGGTATAACATAGAGCTGAGGTTGATAGATTCATATAAACAGCAGTGTTTCAGCTTCCAATTGAGCTACACTATGTGTCTGTATGTGTTGCCGTTATTTAGAAGAAGATTTTTGAAGACGCGTACCCTCAAAACCGCCAAAGTTCACAAAATGCAAGATGGCGGCGAAACCACGTGACATACAGATTCGTCACGGTTGTCTTTTTTGCTCGCATGGTTATTGCGCATCTTTTAGAAAAAGTTGCAAGTCTCTACCTGCATTTTTCATTTTTTCCCCATGTTAAAAATTGACGTTTAGATTCGAACTGGACCCTACATGGCTGCAGCAATTGGGCCCAAAAGCTTCGCTGCATAACTACATAGTAAGGGCTATCGGCCTGTGAAGTTTGGTTATAATAGCTGCAATCCTTCTTGTAGAAGTCGCCAGCACAAAAATCTTGAAATAATAATAAAAATAATAATAAACACGCCAATAACAATAAGGATTTAGCCCCAAAGGGCTGAATCCTTAATTAGGTCTCGAAATATTGTGTTTTTGGGGTTGGATTCGTCAAAAGTAAGTGAATTAAGACTTAAGAAAGAGATTTAGACTACTTTGAAGCCTTTATGGCCTTTTTTTCAACACGTATGTGCATTCCAATAGGTTTTAACGGAAGGTTTGTAATATAGTCGCAAGCGACGATAAAACGATTCAGCCGGCCATTGCTTGTCTGTGGTCATTGGAAGCAATATCCTTAACATTGTGAAATGAAAAAGAACCTTTAAGCATGGAACCGTTGTAAACAACGTGTTTGGACTTTGTACTTGTCAATAGTAACTACGGGAAGGGATTTGAAGCAATTTGTAATAGCAGTAAAAAAAAAAAAAAAAATTGGGCTCAAAATTTGTTTGGCCTCAAAGCATGATTTTTCGGTGTTACCTGCTGGCAGAAAGATGGCAAGACAGGAAAAGACACTTTTGGAGTTTGTACCTCTCAATAAGAACTTAGGACACTGATTTGAATTTTTTTTTAACACCAGGAAAAAAAAAACGCGTTTTGCTCCGATTCGGGTCAAACCTTGATTTTTCTGATGCCGGCGGGATTAGAAAGTTGAGAAATCCAGGTTGCGCTCTGGACTCTAAAAAAAAAAAAAAAAAAAAAAAAAAGTAAAAAGACCTCCATATATGTATGGCATTGATGCAGACAGGCAGGCTTGACTTGGTTGTTTCCTTGTGTCTGTTGATTGAATCAGTTCGTCAGCTTTTATATGAGCTATCAAAGGTGATTCTATCTTCAGTAGTTTTCGAACAAAAAATCTCCAAAGAAAATCCCCTGAAAATCGTCAAATGTGTTCATGTCGACATTTTGCTTTAACGGTCAACCCTTACATGAATACATTCTGAAGTGGAATTGTTAAACCACCAATGGTGAATCGATTGCAATAAACAGAATTCGAATCAAAGTTTTCCGTAGCGAGTTATGTCCCTTTGAATGCGAGCCCTAAAAAGTTGATTTTCAAAAAGTTCAATTTTGAAAATGCTGCTACCTGAAAACGGTATAACATAGAGCTGAGGTTGATAGATTCATATAAACAGCAGTGTTTCAGCTTCCAATTGAGCTACACTATGTGTCTGTATGTGTTGCCGTTATTTAGAAGAAGATTTTTGAAGACGCGTACCCTCAAAACCGCCAAAGTTCACAAAATGCAAGATGGCGGCGAAACCACGTGACATACAGATTCGTCACGGTTGTCTTTTTTGCTCGCATGGTTATTGCGCATCTTTTAGAAAAAGTTGCAAGTCTCTACCTGCATTTTTCATTTTTTCCCCATGTTAAAAATTGACGTTTAGATTCGAACTGGACCCTACATGGCTGCAGCAATTGGGCCCAAAAGCTTCGCTGCATAACTACATAGTAAGGGCTATCGGCCTGTGAAGTTTGGTTATAATAGCTGCAATCCTTCTTGTAGAAGTCGCCAGCACAAAAATCTTGAAATAATAATAAAAATAATAATAAACACGCCAATAACAATAAGGATTTAGCCCCAAAGGGCTGAATCCTTAATTAGGTCTCGAAATATTGTGTTTTTGGGGTTGGATTCGTCAAAAGTAAGTGAATTAAGACTTAAGAAAGAGATTTAGACTACTTTGAAGCCTTTATGGCCTTTTTTTCAACACGTATGTGCATTCCAATAGGTTTTAACGGAAGGTTTGTAATATAGTCGCAAGCGACGATAAAACGATTCAGCCGGCCATTGCTTGTCTGTGGTCATTGGAAGCAATATCCTTAACATTGTGAAATGAAAAAGAACCTTTAAGCATGGAACCGTTGTAAACAACGTGTTTGGACTTTGTACTTGTCAATAGTAACTACGGGAAGGGATTTGAAGCAATTTGTAATAGCAGTAAAAAAAAAAAAAAAAATTGGGCTCAAAATTTGTTTGGCCTCAAAGCATGATTTTTCGGTGTTACCTGCTGGCAGAAAGATGGCAAGACAGGAAAAGACACTTTTGGAGTTTGTACCTCTCAATAAGAACTTAGGACACTGATTTGAATTTTTTTTTAACACCAGGAAAAAAAAAACGCGTTTTGCTCCGATTCGGGTCAAACCTTGATTTTTCTGATGCCGGCGGGATTAGAAAGTTGAGAAATCCAGGTTGCGCTCTGGACTCTAAAAAAAAAAAAAAAAAAAAAAAAAAGTAAAAAGACCTCCATATATGTATGGCATTGATGCAGACAGGCAGGCTTGACTTGGTTGTTTCCTTGTGTCTGTTGATTGAATCAGTTCGTCAGCTTTTATATGAGCTATCAAAGGTGATTCTATCTTCAGTAGTTTTCGAACAAAAAATCTCCAAAGAAAATCCCCTGAAAATCGTCAAATGTGTTCATGTCGACATTTTGCTTTAACGGTCAACCCTTACATGAATACATTCTGAAGTGGAATTGTTAAACCACCAATGGTGAATCGATTGCAATAAACAGAATTCGAATCAAAGTTTTCCGTAGCGAGTTATGTCCCTTTGAATGCGAGCCCTAAAAAGTTGATTTTCAAAAAGTTCAATTTTGAAAATGCTGCTACCTGAAAACGGTATAACATAGAGCTGAGGTTGATAGATTCATATAAACAGCAGTGTTTCAGCTTCCAATTGAGCTACACTATGTGTCTGTATGTGTTGCCGTTATTTAGAAGAAGATTTTTGAAGACGCGTACCCTCAAAACCGCCAAAGTTCACAAAATGCAAGATGGCGGCGAAACCACGTGACATACAGATTCGTCACGGTTGTCTTTTTTGCTCGCATGGTTATTGCGCATCTTTTAGAAAAAGTTGCAAGTCTCTACCTGCATTTTTCATTTTTTCCCCATGTTAAAAATTGACGTTTAGATTCGAACTGGACCCTACATGGCTGCAGCAATTGGGCCCAAAAGCTTCGCTGCATAACTACATAGTAAGGGCTATCGGCCTGTGAAGTTTGGTTATAATAGCTGCAATCCTTCTTGTAGAAGTCGCCAGCACAAAAATCTTGAAATAATAATAAAAATAATAATAAACACGCCAATAACAATAAGGATTTAGCCCCAAAGGGCTGAATCCTTAATTAGGTCTCGAAATATTGTGTTTTTGGGGTTGGATTCGTCAAAAGTAAGTGAATTAAGACTTAAGAAAGAGATTTAGACTACTTTGAAGCCTTTATGGCCTTTTTTTCAACACGTATGTGCATTCCAATAGGTTTTAACGGAAGGTTTGTAATATAGTCGCAAGCGACGATAAAACGATTCAGCCGGCCATTGCTTGTCTGTGGTCATTGGAAGCAATATCCTTAACATTGTGAAATGAAAAAGAACCTTTAAGCATGGAACCGTTGTAAACAACGTGTTTGGACTTTGTACTTGTCAATAGTAACTACGGGAAGGGATTTGAAGCAATTTGTAATAGCAGTAAAAAAAAAAAAAAAAATTGGGCTCAAAATTTGTTTGGCCTCAAAGCATGATTTTTCGGTGTTACCTGCTGGCAGAAAGATGGCAAGACAGGAAAAGACACTTTTGGAGTTTGTACCTCTCAATAAGAACTTAGGACACTGATTTGAATTTTTTTTTAACACCAGGAAAAAAAAAACGCGTTTTGCTCCGATTCGGGTCAAACCTTGATTTTTCTGATGCCGGCGGGATTAGAAAGTTGAGAAATCCAGGTTGCGCTCTGGACTCTAAAAAAAAAAAAAAAAAAAAAAAAAAGTAAAAAGACCTCCATATATGTATGGCATTGATGCAGACAGGCAGGCTTGACTTGGTTGTTTCCTTGTGTCTGTTGATTGAATCAGTTCGTCAGCTTTTATATGAGCTATCAAAGGTGATTCTATCTTCAGTAGTTTTCGAACAAAAAATCTCCAAAGAAAATCCCCTGAAAATCGTCAAATGTGTTCATGTCGACATTTTGCTTTAACGGTCAACCCTTACATGAATACATTCTGAAGTGGAATTGTTAAACCACCAATGGTGAATCGATTGCAATAAACAGAATTCGAATCAAAGTTTTCCGTAGCGAGTTATGTCCCTTTGAATGCGAGCCCTAAAAAGTTGATTTTCAAAAAGTTCAATTTTGAAAATGCTGCTACCTGAAAACGGTATAACATAGAGCTGAGGTTGATAGATTCATATAAACAGCAGTGTTTCAGCTTCCAATTGAGCTACACTATGTGTCTGTATGTGTTGCCGTTATTTAGAAGAAGATTTTTGAAGACGCGTACCCTCAAAACCGCCAAAGTTCACAAAATGCAAGATGGCGGCGAAACCACGTGACATACAGATTCGTCACGGTTGTCTTTTTTGCTCGCATGGTTATTGCGCATCTTTTAGAAAAAGTTGCAAGTCTCTACCTGCATTTTTCATTTTTTCCCCATGTTAAAAATTGACGTTTAGATTCGAACTGGACCCTACATGGCTGCAGCAATTGGGCCCAAAAGCTTCGCTGCATAACTACATAGTAAGGGCTATCGGCCTGTGAAGTTTGGTTATAATAGCTGCAATCCTTCTTGTAGAAGTCGCCAGCACAAAAATCTTGAAATAATAATAAAAATAATAATAAACACGCCAATAACAATAAGGATTTAGCCCCAAAGGGCTGAATCCTTAATTAGGTCTCGAAATATTGTGTTTTTGGGGTTGGATTCGTCAAAAGTAAGTGAATTAAGACTTAAGAAAGAGATTTAGACTACTTTGAAGCCTTTATGGCCTTTTTTTCAACACGTATGTGCATTCCAATAGGTTTTAACGGAAGGTTTGTAATATAGTCGCAAGCGACGATAAAACGATTCAGCCGGCCATTGCTTGTCTGTGGTCATTGGAAGCAATATCCTTAACATTGTGAAATGAAAAAGAACCTTTAAGCATGGAACCGTTGTAAACAACGTGTTTGGACTTTGTACTTGTCAATAGTAACTACGGGAAGGGATTTGAAGCAATTTGTAATAGCAGTAAAAAAAAAAAAAAAAATTGGGCTCAAAATTTGTTTGGCCTCAAAGCATGATTTTTCGGTGTTACCTGCTGGCAGAAAGATGGCAAGACAGGAAAAGACACTTTTGGAGTTTGTACCTCTCAATAAGAACTTAGGACACTGATTTGAATTTTTTTTTAACACCAGGAAAAAAAAAACGCGTTTTGCTCCGATTCGGGTCAAACCTTGATTTTTCTGATGCCGGCGGGATTAGAAAGTTGAGAAATCCAGGTTGCGCTCTGGACTCTAAAAAAAAAAAAAAAAAAAAAAAAAAGTAAAAAGACCTCCATATATGTATGGCATTGATGCAGACAGGCAGGCTTGACTTGGTTGTTTCCTTGTGTCTGTTGATTGAATCAGTTCGTCAGCTTTTATATGAGCTATCAAAGGTGATTCTATCTTCAGTAGTTTTCGAACAAAAAATCTCCAAAGAAAATCCCCTGAAAATCGTCAAATGTGTTCATGTCGACATTTTGCTTTAACGGTCAACCCTTACATGAATACATTCTGAAGTGGAATTGTTAAACCACCAATGGTGAATCGATTGCAATAAACAGAATTCGAATCAAAGTTTTCCGTAGCGAGTTATGTCCCTTTGAATGCGAGCCCTAAAAAGTTGATTTTCAAAAAGTTCAATTTTGAAAATGCTGCTACCTGAAAACGGTATAACATAGAGCTGAGGTTGATAGATTCATATAAACAGCAGTGTTTCAGCTTCCAATTGAGCTACACTATGTGTCTGTATGTGTTGCCGTTATTTAGAAGAAGATTTTTGAAGACGCGTACCCTCAAAACCGCCAAAGTTCACAAAATGCAAGATGGCGGCGAAACCACGTGACATACAGATTCGTCACGGTTGTCTTTTTTGCTCGCATGGTTATTGCGCATCTTTTAGAAAAAGTTGCAAGTCTCTACCTGCATTTTTCATTTTTTCCCCATGTTAAAAATTGACGTTTAGATTCGAACTGGACCCTACATGGCTGCAGCAATTGGGCCCAAAAGCTTCGCTGCATAACTACATAGTAAGGGCTATCGGCCTGTGAAGTTTGGTTATAATAGCTGCAATCCTTCTTGTAGAAGTCGCCAGCACAAAAATCTTGAAATAATAATAAAAATAATAATAAACACGCCAATAACAATAAGGATTTAGCCCCAAAGGGCTGAATCCTTAATTAGGTCTCGAAATATTGTGTTTTTGGGGTTGGATTCGTCAAAAGTAAGTGAATTAAGACTTAAGAAAGAGATTTAGACTACTTTGAAGCCTTTATGGCCTTTTTTTCAACACGTATGTGCATTCCAATAGGTTTTAACGGAAGGTTTGTAATATAGTCGCAAGCGACGATAAAACGATTCAGCCGGCCATTGCTTGTCTGTGGTCATTGGAAGCAATATCCTTAACATTGTGAAATGAAAAAGAACCTTTAAGCATGGAACCGTTGTAAACAACGTGTTTGGACTTTGTACTTGTCAATAGTAACTACGGGAAGGGATTTGAAGCAATTTGTAATAGCAGTAAAAAAAAAAAAAAAAATTGGGCTCAAAATTTGTTTGGCCTCAAAGCATGATTTTTCGGTGTTACCTGCTGGCAGAAAGATGGCAAGACAGGAAAAGACACTTTTGGAGTTTGTACCTCTCAATAAGAACTTAGGACACTGATTTGAATTTTTTTTTAACACCAGGAAAAAAAAAACGCGTTTTGCTCCGATTCGGGTCAAACCTTGATTTTTCTGATGCCGGCGGGATTAGAAAGTTGAGAAATCCAGGTTGCGCTCTGGACTCTAAAAAAAAAAAAAAAAAAAAAAAAAAGTAAAAAGACCTCCATATATGTATGGCATTGATGCAGACAGGCAGGCTTGACTTGGTTGTTTCCTTGTGTCTGTTGATTGAATCAGTTCGTCAGCTTTTATATGAGCTATCAAAGGTGATTCTATCTTCAGTAGTTTTCGAACAAAAAATCTCCAAAGAAAATCCCCTGAAAATCGTCAAATGTGTTCATGTCGACATTTTGCTTTAACGGTCAACCCTTACATGAATACATTCTGAAGTGGAATTGTTAAACCACCAATGGTGAATCGATTGCAATAAACAGAATTCGAATCAAAGTTTTCCGTAGCGAGTTATGTCCCTTTGAATGCGAGCCCTAAAAAGTTGATTTTCAAAAAGTTCAATTTTGAAAATGCTGCTACCTGAAAACGGTATAACATAGAGCTGAGGTTGATAGATTCATATAAACAGCAGTGTTTCAGCTTCCAATTGAGCTACACTATGTGTCTGTATGTGTTGCCGTTATTTAGAAGAAGATTTTTGAAGACGCGTACCCTCAAAACCGCCAAAGTTCACAAAATGCAAGATGGCGGCGAAACCACGTGACATACAGATTCGTCACGGTTGTCTTTTTTGCTCGCATGGTTATTGCGCATCTTTTAGAAAAAGTTGCAAGTCTCTACCTGCATTTTTCATTTTTTCCCCATGTTAAAAATTGACGTTTAGATTCGAACTGGACCCTACATGGCTGCAGCAATTGGGCCCAAAAGCTTCGCTGCATAACTACATAGTAAGGGCTATCGGCCTGTGAAGTTTGGTTATAATAGCTGCAATCCTTCTTGTAGAAGTCGCCAGCACAAAAATCTTGAAATAATAATAAAAATAATAATAAACACGCCAATAACAATAAGGATTTAGCCCCAAAGGGCTGAATCCTTAATTAGGTCTCGAAATATTGTGTTTTTGGGGTTGGATTCGTCAAAAGTAAGTGAATTAAGACTTAAGAAAGAGATTTAGACTACTTTGAAGCCTTTATGGCCTTTTTTTCAACACGTATGTGCATTCCAATAGGTTTTAACGGAAGGTTTGTAATATAGTCGCAAGCGACGATAAAACGATTCAGCCGGCCATTGCTTGTCTGTGGTCATTGGAAGCAATATCCTTAACATTGTGAAATGAAAAAGAACCTTTAAGCATGGAACCGTTGTAAACAACGTGTTTGGACTTTGTACTTGTCAATAGTAACTACGGGAAGGGATTTGAAGCAATTTGTAATAGCAGTAAAAAAAAAAAAAAAAATTGGGCTCAAAATTTGTTTGGCCTCAAAGCATGATTTTTCGGTGTTACCTGCTGGCAGAAAGATGGCAAGACAGGAAAAGACACTTTTGGAGTTTGTACCTCTCAATAAGAACTTAGGACACTGATTTGAATTTTTTTTTAACACCAGGAAAAAAAAAACGCGTTTTGCTCCGATTCGGGTCAAACCTTGATTTTTCTGATGCCGGCGGGATTAGAAAGTTGAGAAATCCAGGTTGCGCTCTGGACTCTAAAAAAAAAAAAAAAAAAAAAAAAAAGTAAAAAGACCTCCATATATGTATGGCATTGATGCAGACAGGCAGGCTTGACTTGGTTGTTTCCTTGTGTCTGTTGATTGAATCAGTTCGTCAGCTTTTATATGAGCTATCAAAGGTGATTCTATCTTCAGTAGTTTTCGAACAAAAAATCTCCAAAGAAAATCCCCTGAAAATCGTCAAATGTGTTCATGTCGACATTTTGCTTTAACGGTCAACCCTTACATGAATACATTCTGAAGTGGAATTGTTAAACCACCAATGGTGAATCGATTGCAATAAACAGAATTCGAATCAAAGTTTTCCGTAGCGAGTTATGTCCCTTTGAATGCGAGCCCTAAAAAGTTGATTTTCAAAAAGTTCAATTTTGAAAATGCTGCTACCTGAAAACGGTATAACATAGAGCTGAGGTTGATAGATTCATATAAACAGCAGTGTTTCAGCTTCCAATTGAGCTACACAATGTGTCTGTATGTGTTGCCGTTATTTAGAAGAAGATTTTTGAAGACGCGTACCCTCAAAACCGCCAAAGTTCACAAAATGCAAGATGGCGGCGAAACCACGTGACATACAGATTCGTCACGGTTGTCTTTTTTGCTCGCATGGTTATTGCGCATCTTTTAGAAAAAGTTGCAAGTCTCTACCTGCATTTTTCATTTTTTCCCCATGTTAAAAATTGACGTTTAGATTCGAACTGGACCCTACATGGCTGCAGCAATTGGGCCCAAAAGCTTCGCTGCATAACTACATAGTAAGGGCTATCGGCCTGTGAAGTTTGGTTATAATAGCTGCAATCCTTCTTGTAGAAGTCGCCAGCACAAAAATCTTGAAATAATAATAAAAATAATAATAAACACGCCAATAACAATAAGGATTTAGCCCCAAAGGGCTGAATCCTTAATTAGGTCTCGAAATATTGTGTTTTTGGGGTTGGATTCGTCAAAAGTAAGTGAATTAAGACTTAAGAAAGAGATTTAGACTACTTTGAAGCCTTTATGGCCTTTTTTTCAACACGTATGTGCATTCCAATAGGTTTTAACGGAAGGTTTGTAATATAGTCGCAAGCGACGATAAAACGATTCAGCCGGCCATTGCTTGTCTGTGGTCATTGGAAGCAATATCCTTAACATTGTGAAATGAAAAAGAACCTTTAAGCATGGAACCGTTGTAAACAACGTGTTTGGACTTTGTACTTGTCAATAGTAACTACGGGAAGGGATTTGAAGCAATTTGTAATAGCAGTAAAAAAAAAAAAAAAAATTGGGCTCAAAATTTGTTTGGCCTCAAAGCATGATTTTTCGGTGTTACCTGCTGGCAGAAAGATGGCAAGACAGGAAAAGACACTTTTGGAGTTTGTACCTCTCAATAAGAACTTAGGACACTGATTTGAATTTTTTTTTAACACCAGGAAAAAAAAAACGCGTTTTGCTCCGATTCGGGTCAAACCTTGATTTTTCTGATGCCGGCGGGATTAGAAAGTTGAGAAATCCAGGTTGCGCTCTGGACTCTAAAAAAAAAAAAAAAAAAAAAAAAAAGTAAAAAGACCTCCATATATGTATGGCATTGATGCAGACAGGCAGGCTTGACTTGGTTGTTTCCTTGTGTCTGTTGATTGAATCAGTTCGTCAGCTTTTATATGAGCTATCAAAGGTGATTCTATCTTCAGTAGTTTTCGAACAAAAAATCTCCAAAGAAAATCCCCTGAAAATCGTCAAATGTGTTCATGTCGACATTTTGCTTTAACGGTCAACCCTTACATGAATACATTCTGAAGTGGAATTGTTAAACCACCAATGGTGAATCGATTGCAATAAACAGAATTCGAATCAAAGTTTTCCGTAGCGAGTTATGTCCCTTTGAATGCGAGCCCTAAAAAGTTGATTTTCAAAAAGTTCAATTTTGAAAATGCTGCTACCTGAAAACGGTATAACATAGAGCTGAGGTTGATAGATTCATATAAACAGCAGTGTTTCAGCTTCCAATTGAGCTACACAATGTGTCTGTATGTGTTGCCGTTATTTAGAAGAAGATTTTTGAAGACGCGTACCCTCAAAACCGCCAAAGTTCACAAAATGCAAGATGGCGGCGAAACCACGTGACATACAGATTCGTCACGGTTGTCTTTTTTGCTCGCATGGTTATTGCGCATCTTTTAGAAAAAGTTGCAAGTCTCTACCTGCATTTTTCATTTTTTCCCCATGTTAAAAATTGACGTTTAGATTCGAACTGGACCCTACATGGCTGCAGCAATTGGGCCCAAAAGCTTCGCTGCATAACTACATAGTAAGGGCTATCGGCCTGTGAAGTTTGGTTATAATAGCTGCAATCCTTCTTGTAGAAGTCGCCAGCACAAAAATCTTGAAATAATAATAAAAATAATAATAAACACGCCAATAACAATAAGGATTTAGCCCCAAAGGGCTGAATCCTTAATTAGGTCTCGAAATATTGTGTTTTTGGGGTTGGATTCGTCAAAAGTAAGTGAATTAAGACTTAAGAAAGAGATTTAGACTACTTTGAAGCCTTTATGGCCTTTTTTTCAACACGTATGTGCATTCCAATAGGTTTTAACGGAAGGTTTGTAATATAGTCGCAAGCGACGATAAAACGATTCAGCCGGCCATTGCTTGTCTGTGGTCATTGGAAGCAATATCCTTAACATTGTGAAATGAAAAAGAACCTTTAAGCATGGAACCGTTGTAAACAACGTGTTTGGACTTTGTACTTGTCAATAGTAACTACGGGAAGGGATTTGAAGCAATTTGTAATAGCAGTAAAAAAAAAAAAAAAAATTGGGCTCAAAATTTGTTTGGCCTCAAAGCATGATTTTTCGGTGTTACCTGCTGGCAGAAAGATGGCAAGACAGGAAAAGACACTTTTGGAGTTTGTACCTCTCAATAAGAACTTAGGACACTGATTTGAATTTTTTTTTAACACCAGGAAAAAAAAAACGCGTTTTGCTCCGATTCGGGTCAAACCTTGATTTTTCTGATGCCGGCGGGATTAGAAAGTTGAGAAATCCAGGTTGCGCTCTGGACTCTAAAAAAAAAAAAAAAAAAAAAAAAAAGTAAAAAGACCTCCATATATGTATGGCATTGATGCAGACAGGCAGGCTTGACTTGGTTGTTTCCTTGTGTCTGTTGATTGAATCAGTTCGTCAGCTTTTATATGAGCTATCAAAGGTGATTCTATCTTCAGTAGTTTTCGAACAAAAAATCTCCAAAGAAAATCCCCTGAAAATCGTCAAATGTGTTCATGTCGACATTTTGCTTTAACGGTCAACCCTTACATGAATACATTCTGAAGTGGAATTGTTAAACCACCAATGGTGAATCGATTGCAATAAACAGAATTCGAATCAAAGTTTTCCGTAGCGAGTTATGTCCCTTTGAATGCGAGCCCTAAAAAGTTGATTTTCAAAAAGTTCAATTTTGAAAATGCTGCTACCTGAAAACGGTATAACATAGAGCTGAGGTTGATAGATTCATATAAACAGCAGTGTTTCAGCTTCCAATTGAGCTACACAATGTGTCTGTATGTGTTGCCGTTATTTAGAAGAAGATTTTTGAAGACGCGTACCCTCAAAACCGCCAAAGTTCACAAAATGCAAGATGGCGGCGAAACCACGTGACATACAGATTCGTCACGGTTGTCTTTTTTGCTCGCATGGTTATTGCGCATCTTTTAGAAAAAGTTGCAAGTCTCTACCTGCATTTTTCATTTTTTCCCCATGTTAAAAATTGACGTTTAGATTCGAACTGGACCCTACATGGCTGCAGCAATTGGGCCCAAAAGCTTCGCTGCATAACTACATAGTAAGGGCTATCGGCCTGTGAAGTTTGGTTATAATAGCTGCAATCCTTCTTGTAGAAGTCGCCAGCACAAAAATCTTGAAATAATAATAAAAATAATAATAAACACGCCAATAACAATAAGGATTTAGCCCCAAAGGGCTGAATCCTTAATAAACACGCCAATAACAATAAGGATTTAGCCCCAAAGGGCTGAATCCTTAATTAGGTCTCGAAATATTGTGTTTTTGGGGTTGGATTCGTCAAAACTAAGTGAATTAAGACTCAAGAAAGAGATTTAGACTACTTTGGAGCCTTTATGGCCTTTTTTTCAACAAGTATGTGCATTCCAATAGGTTTTAACGGAAGGTTTGTAATATAGTCGCAAGCGACGATAAAACGATTCAGCCGGCCATTGCTTGTCTGTGGTCATTGGCAGCAATATCCTTAACATTGTGAAATGAAAAGGAACCTTTGAGCATGGAACCTTTGTAAACAACGTTTTCGGGCTTTGTACTTGTCAATAATAACTACGGGAACGGTTTCGAAGCAATTTGTAAAAGCAGTAAAAAAAAATATTTTTTTGGGGCTCAAAATTTGTTTGGCCTCAAAGCATGATTTTTCGGTGTTACCTGCTGGCAGAAAGATGGCAAGACAGGAAAAGACACTTTTGGAGTTTGTACCTCTCAATAAAAACCAAGGACACTGATTTGAATTTTTTTTTAACACCAGGAAAAAAAAAAGGCGTTTTGCTCCGATTGGAGTCAAACCTTGATTTTTCTGATGCTGGCGGGATTAGAAAGTTGAGAAATCCAGGTTGCGCTTTGGACTCTAAAAAAAAAAAAAAAAAAAAAAAAAAAGTAAAAAAGCCTCCATATATGTATGGCATTGATGCAGACTGGCAGGCTTTACTCGGTTGTTTCCTTGTCTCTGTTGATTGAATCAGTTGGTCAGCTTTTATATGAGCTATCACACGTGATTCTATCTTCAGTAGTTTTCGAACAAAAAATCTCCAAAGAAAATCCCCTGAAAATCGTCAATTGTCTTTATGTCGGCCTGTTGCTTTAACGGTCAACTTTTACATGAATACATTCTGAAGTGGAATTGTTAAACCACCAATGGTGAATCGATTGCAATAAACAGAATTCGAATCAAAGTTTTCCGTAGCGAGTTATGTCCCTTTGAATGCGAGCCCTAAAAAGTTGATTTTCAAAAAGTTCAATTTTGAAAAAGCTGCACCCTGAAAACAGTATAACATAGAGCTGAGGTTGATAGATTCATATAAACAGCAGTGTTTCAGCTTCCAATTGAGCTACACTATGTGTCTGTATGTGTTGCCGTTATTTAGAAGAAGATTTTTGAAGACGCGTACCCTCAAAACCGCCAAAGTTCACAAAATGAAAGATGGCGGCGAAACCACGTGACATACAGATTCGTCACGATTGTCTTTTTTGCTCGCATGGTTATTGCGCATCTTTTAGAAAAAGTTGCAAGTCTCTAGCTGCATTTTTCATTTTTTTCCCGTGTTAAAAATTGACGTTTAGATTCGAACTGGACCCTACATGGCTGCACCAATTGGACCCAAAAGCTTCGCTGCACAACTACATAGTAAGGGCTATCGGCCTGTAAAGTTTGGTTGTAATAGCTGCAATCCTTCTTGTAGAAGTCGTGTACACAAAAATCTTGAAATAATAATAATAAAAATAATAATAATAAACACGCCAATAACAATAAGGATTTAGCCCCAAAGGGCTGAATCCTTAATTAGGTCTCGAAATATTGTGTTTTTGGGGTTGGATTCGTCAAAACTAAGTGAATTAAGACTCAAGAAAGAGATTTAGACTACTTTGGAGCCTTTATGGCCTTTTTTTCAACAAGTATGTGCATTCCAATAGGTTTTAACGGAAGGTTTGTAATATAGTCGCAAGCGACGATAAAACGATTCAGCCGGCCATTGCTTGTCTGTGGTCATTGGCAGCAATATCCTTAACATTGTGAAATGAAAAGGAACCTTTGAGCATGGAACCTTTGTAAACAACGTTTTCGGGCTTTGTACTTGTCAATAATAACTACGGGAACGGTTTCGAAGCAATTTGTAAAAGCAGTAAAAAAAAATATTTTTTTGGGGCTCAAAATTTGTTTGGCCTCAAAGCATGATTTTTCGGTGTTACCTGCTGGCAGAAAGATGGCAAGACAGGAAAAGACACTTTTGGAGTTTGTACCTCTCAATAAAAACCAAGGACACTGATTTGAATTTTTTTTTAACACCAGGAAAAAAAAAAGGCGTTTTGCTCCGATTGGAGTCAAACCTTGATTTTTCTGATGCTGGCGGGATTAGAAAGTTGAGAAATCCAGGTTGCGCTTTGGACTCTAAAAAAAAAAAAAAAAAAAAAAAAAAAAGTAAAAAAGCCTCCATATATGTATGGCATTGATGCAGACTGGCAGGCTTTACTCGGTTGTTTCCTTGTCTCTGTTGATTGAATCAGTTGGTCAGCTTTTATATGAGCTATCACACGTGATTCTATCTTCAGTAGTTTTCGAACAAAAAATCTCCAAAGAAAATCCCCTGAAAATCGTCAATTGTCTTTATGTCGGCCTGTTGCTTTAACGGTCAACTTTTACATGAATACATTCTGAAGTGGAATTGTTAAACCACCAATGGTGAATCGATTGCAATAAACAGAATTCGAATCAAAGTTTTCCGTAGCGAGTTATGTCCCTTTGAATGCGAGCCCTAAAAAGTTGATTTTCAAAAAGTTCAATTTTGAAAAAGCTGCACCCTGAAAACAGTATAACATAGAGCTGAGGTTGATAGATTCATATAAACAGCAGTGTTTCAGCTTCCAATTGAGCTACACTATGTGTCTGTATGTGTTGCCGTTATTTAGAAGAAGATTTTTGAAGACGCGTACCCTCAAAACCGCCAAAGTTCACAAAATGAAAGATGGCGGCGAAACCACGTGACATACAGATTCGTCACGATTGTCTTTTTTGCTCGCATGGTTATTGCGCATCTTTTAGAAAAAGTTGCAAGTCTCTAGCTGCATTTTTCATTTTTTTCCCGTGTTAAAAATTGACGTTTAGATTCGAACTGGACCCTACATGGCTGCACCAATTGGACCCAAAAGCTTCGCTGCACAACTACATAGTAAGGGCTATCGGCCTGTAAAGTTTGGTTGTAATAGCTGCAATCCTTCTTGTAGAAGTCGTGTACACAAAAATCTTGAAATAATAATAATAAAAATAATAATAATAAACACGCCAATAACAATAAGGATTTAGCCCCAAAGGGCTGAATCCTTAATAATAATAATAATAAACACGCCAATAACAATAAGGATTTAGCCCCAAAGGGCTGAATCCTTAATAATAAACACGCCAATAACAATAAGGATTTAGCCCCAAAGGGCTGAATCCTTAATAAGGTCGCGAAATATTGTCTTTTTGGGGTTGGATTCGTCAAAACTAAGTGAATTAAGACTTAAGAAAGAGATTTAGACTACTTTGGAGCCTTAAGGCCTTTTTTTCAACATGTATGTGCATTCCAATAGGTTTTAACGGAAGGTTTGTAATATAGTCGCAAGCGACAATAACATGATTCAGCCGGCCATTACTTTTATCTGTAATATCCTTAACATTGTGAAATGAAAAAGAAATGAGGCACGTTGTCAGTGAAGGCGTGAGTGAGGCCTTAGAAGGCAATATGCAGTTAGTTTGTAGTCAAAAACGTAGGAGATACGTTGATGGTGACATGTGTTTTATGCAGCAAAAGTTGTTTGTGTCATTCTCCTTTGCAATTTGGCAACACTTTTTTCTATCACAATGTCCGACCTATCCAGATGAGAGCGGGTGCATGGTTAAAAGTTGAACAAGTGCGACAGTTGAGGTAGAGGCTGCGTTAAAGCAGCTTTCACACCCAGCCGAGTGAAACCTGCCGCATGGTACATGAGTAAATGTGCGTTTTTTACTTATAAATATAAATCAACTCAACTCAACTCAACTCATCTCAGCGAAGCAAGCAAGCTTTATTTGCTCGTTACGCTGTCCTGGTTGATTGGGAATATGCCTTTTGCATGTACACGTGCATTCGGTCTTGTTATATCTTGACCAAATCTTCATTCTTGAAGACGTGTGCTGCAAATCGCTTTCTCGAAAAGGCCAATGTTTAAGATGCCGTAACTCAGAAACGGTTAGACATAGAGCTTCGGTTTATAGATTCATATAAAGAGCAGTGTCTCAGCTTCCGAATGAGCTATACTATGTGTCTGTATGTATTGCCGTTATATAGGAGAAGATTTTTGAAGATGCGTACCCTCAAATTTGCGAGAGTTCACCTGATTTTCAGTTTTTTCGAAATAGCATAAAATCTATTATTACGGCCGAAAACTGATGATTTACCTTTTTGCTCGCACTGTCAATGCGCATCTTTTAAAAAAAGTTGCAAGTCTCTAGCTGCATTTTTCATTTTTTTCCCATGTTAAAAATTGACGTTTAGATTCGAACTGGACCCTACATGGCTGCAGCAATTGGGCCCAAAAGCTTCGCTGCACAACTACATAGTAAGGGCTATCAGCCTGTAAAGTTTGGTTGCTGTAGCTGCAATCCTTCTTGTAGAAGTCGATGCCACAAAAATCTTGAAATAATAAAAATAATAATAATAATAAATATAGTCACAAGTGACGATAAAAGGATTCAGCGCATACATGAGACACTTATGTTGAATGTCATTGGCATTGTCCATCTTTCAAAACAAGTTGCAAGTCTGTAAAGTTATTTTAAAAGTTTTACCCATGTCTCTAAATGAAAATCGAAAAGTCACACACTAATTGACCCCTACATTATGTTTCTCATGATTATGATAAAACGGTTAATATTTTCATACTAAGGTGTAACATAGGAAATGATGTGCTTGTATTTCCACTTAAGTAGATATAATCATCATATAGATTGAATACATAATTAATGAGTAATGTTGTTTTAAATATTTGAAAAAATACTAAAAAATGCTTATTTTCGGACCCCTATACTACATTTGCGATGATTGAAGCTTAACTATCAACTTTTTGCTGAAAGGTTTCAATACAAAAGTTGTTGGTCTTGAAATTGTGCACACGCACGTATAAATAATGTGTCACTTCTTCATATAGTTAAGCACTTGTGTACGTTTGAATTTTGTCGAAAATTACGATTTTCGAAAAATGATTATATTCAATGGACTGTAACATGGAAACCTTTATGGATCCATGCTTGAAAAATATTGTGCATAATATAATATCTTTCCGCTTTGATATGATATAAGATTCATGTTCGTATCTTTATTGGTTGAAGAAAAATAATTCTCCAAAGAAAATGCACTTCAAAAAGTCGCAAAATCGTCAAATTTCAAATGTTATTAAAACTGCATATATTATGCCCAAACTATGAAGTTTTATATGATAATGTTCTGTAGTGGAGTTGTAAAGGTAACTATGTCAAACAGATTGCAAGAAAAAGATTACTAATCAAACAATTTCTGACAGAGTTATGTCCCTTTAGAATCAAAGGCCGAAAATTCTTTGTTTTTAAAGTTCAATTTTTAAAATGCTGTATCTCATATACTATTAAATATAGAGCTTCGGCTTATAGATTCATATAAACAGCAGTAATTCAGCTTTAAGATAAACTATACTATGTATCTGTATGTGTTGCGGTTATTTAGGAGAAGATTTTTGAAGATGCATAGCCTCAAATTTGCGAAAATTCACCTGTTTTTCAGTTTTTTCGAAATAGCAAAAAATCTATTATTACGGCCGAAAACCACTATGGGCCTAATCGGTGGGGAATGTTGTTGCCCACATTTTGGTGAAAGTTTTATGAAATTATCTTATTAATTTTTCGAGTTATTGATGTTTGAAATTTGAACTTTTTTCGAAATAGTCAGATTTCAAGTACTCTGTGTGAAAAATTTATTGTGAATAGGTGCCCCTTGAGGGGATTCACAATATATATCATGTCTCAGCTACATTATGTGCAACTATCAGCTCTGTAGAGCTTATATCTTCAGAGGAGAAGATCGTCAAAGATGCATGGGGTCCGGAGATTTTATAAAGTTTTTAAAATCAAGATGGCGGCGAAACCACGTGACTTACACATTCGTCATGCTTGCCTTTTTTGCTCGCATGGTTATTGCGCATCTTTTAGAAAAAGTTGCAAGTCTCTAGCTGCATTTTTCATTTTTTTCCCATGTTAAAAAATGACTTTTAGATTCGAACCTGACCCTAAATGGCTGAACCAATTGTGCCCAAAAGCTTCGCTGCTCAACTACATAGTAAGGGCTATCAGCCTGTAAAGTTTGGTTGTAATAGCTGCAATCCTTCTTGTAGAAGTCGTGTTAACAAGAATCTTGAAATAATAAAAATAATAATAATAATAATAATAATAATAATAAATATAGTCACAAGTGACGATAAAAGGATTCAGCGCATAAATGACACACTTATTCTGAAAGTTCTTGACATTGTGCATCGTTCAAAACAAGTTACAAGTCTGTAGATGTATTTTGAAAGTTTTGGCAATGTCTCTAAGTGAAAATGGAAAAATCATACACTAATAGACCCCTACATTATGTTTCTCATGATTAAGATAAAACGGTTAATATTTTCATACTAAGGTGTCACATAGGAAATGTTGGGCTTGTATTTCCCCTTAAGTACATATAATCATCATATAGATTGAATACTTACTTAATATTCAAGAAAATACTAAAAAATGCTTATTTATGGACCCCTATACGACATTTGCGATGCTTGAAGCTTAACTATCAACTTTTTGATGAAAGCATTCAATACAAAAGTTGTTGCTCGTGAAATTGTGCATACGCACGTATAAATAATGTGTCACTTCTTCATATAGTTTAGCACTTGTGTACGTTTGAATTCTGTCGAAAATTACAATTTTCGAAAAATGGCAATATTCAATGGACCGTAACATGGAAACCTTGATAGATCAATGCTTGAAAAATATTCTACTTAATATACTATATTACCGCTTTGAAATGATATAAGATTCATGTTTGTATCTTTATTGGTTGAAGAGAAATAATTCTCCAAAGAAAATGCACTTAAAAAAGTCGCAAAATCATCAAATTACAAATGTTATTAAAACTGCTTAAATTATGCCCAAACTATGAACTTTTATATGATAATGTTCTGTAGTGGAGTTGTATAGGTAACTATGTCAAACAGATTGCAAGAAATAAATTACTAATCAAACAATTTCTTACAGAGTTATGTCCCTTTAGAATCTAAGGCCAAACAATCTTTTTTTTTTAAGTTCAATTTTTAAAATGCTGTAACTCATAGACTATTAAATGTAGAGCTTTGGTTTATAGATTCATATAAACAAGAATGAGTCAGCTTTACAATGAGCTATAATATGTGTCTGTATGTGTTGCCGTTATTTAGGAGAAGATTTTTGAAGATGCGTACCCTCAAATTTGCGAAAGTTCATAAAAATTCCATTTCTTTTAAAACTGCTTACATTGTGCCCAAACCATAAACTTTTATATGATAATATTCTGCAGTGGAGTTGTAAAGGTATCCATGTTAAGCAGATTGCAAGAAACAGATTACAAATTAAACAATTTCTGACAGAGTAATGTCCCTTTAGAATCAAAGGCCGATTTTTTTTTTTTTTTAAAGTTCAATTTTTAAAATGCTGTAACTCATAAACTATTAAATGTAGAGCTTTGGTTTATAGATTCATATAAACAGCAAAGATTCAGCTTCAAAATGAGCTATACCATGTGTCTGTATGTAATGCCGTTATTTAGGAGAAGATTTTTGAAGAAGCGAACCATCAAATTTGCGCAAATTCACCTGTTTTTCAGTTTTTTCGAAATAGCAAAAAATCTATTATTACGGCCGAAAACCTCTATGGGCGAAATCGATGGGGAATGTTGTTGCCCACATTTTGGTGAAAGTTTTATGAAATTATCTTATTAAGTTTTCGAGATATTTAGGTTTGAAATTTTAACTTTTTTCGAAATTGTCAGATTTCAAGTACTCTGTATGAAAAAAGTATTGAGAATAAGTGCCCCTTGGGGAGATTCACAATATATATCATGTCTCAGCTACATTATGTGCAAATATCAGCTCTGTAGAGTTTATATCTTTAGAGGAGAAGATCGTCAAAGATGCATGGGGTCTGGAGATTTTATAAAGTTTTTAAAATCAAGATGGCGGCGAAACCACGTGACTTACACATTCGTCATGGTTAACTTTTTTTCTCGCATGGTTATTGCGCATCTTTTAAAAAAGTTGCAAGTCTCTAGCTGAAATTTTCATTTTTTTCCCATGTTAAAAATTGACTTTTAGATTCGAACCTGACCCTACATGGTTGCACCAATTGGGCCCAAAAGCTTCGCTGCACAACTACATAGTAAGGGCTATCAGCCTGTGATGTTTGGTTGTAATAGCTGCAATCCTTCTTGTAGAAGTCGTGTTAACAAGAATCTTGAAATAATAAAAATAATAATAATAAATATAGTCACAGGTGACGATAAATGGATTCAGCGCATACATGAGACACTTATGTTGAATGTCATTGGCATTGTCCATCGTTCAAAACAAGTTGCAGGTCTGTAGAGTTATTTTGAAAGTTTTACCCATGTCTCTAAATGAAAATCGAAAAGTCACACACTAATTGACCCCTACATTATGTTTCTCATGATTATGATAAAACGTTTAATATTTTCATACTAAGGTGTAACATAGCAAATTATGTGCTTGTATTTCCACTTAAGTAGCTATAATCATCATATAGATTGAATAAATAATTAATGAGTAATGTTGTTTTAAATATTTTAAAAAATACTTAAAAATGCTTATTTTCGGACCCCTATACGACATTTGCGATGCTTGAAGCTTAACTATCAACTTTTTGCTGGAAGGGTTCAATACAAAAGTTGTTGCTTTTGAAATTGTGCACACGTACGTATAAATAATGTGTCACTTCTTCATATAGTTAAGCACTTGTGTACGTTTGAATTTTGTCGAAAATTACGATTTTCGAAAAATGATTATATTCAATGGACTGTAACATGGAAACCTTTATGGATCCATGCTTGAAAAATATTGTGCATAATATAATATCTTTCCGCTTTCATATGAAATAAGATTCATTTTTTATCTTTATTGGTTGAAGAACAATAATTCTCCAAAGAAAATGCACTGCAAAAAGTTGCAAAATCATAAAAATTCCATTTCTTTTAAAACTGCTTAAATTCTGCCCAAACTATGAACTTTTATATGATGATGTTCTGTAGTGGAGTTGTAAAGGTAACTATGTCAAACAGATTACAAGAAATAGATTACTAATCAAACAATTTCTGACAGAGTTATGTCCCTTTAGAATCAAAGGCAAAAAATTCTTAGTTTAAAAAGTTCAATTTTTAAAATGCTGTATCTCATAAACTATTAACTATAGAGCTTTGGTTTATAGATTCATATAAATAGCAGTAAATCAGCTTTAAAATGAGCCATACTATGTATCTGTATGTGTTACCGTTATTTAGGAGAAGATTTTTGAAGACCAGTACCCTCAAATTTGTGAAAGTTCACCTGTTTTTCAGTTTTTTCGAAATAGAAAAAAATCTATTATTACGGCCGAAAACGTCTATATGCCTAATCGATGGGGAATGTTGTTGCCCACATTTTGGTGAAAGTTTTATGAAATTATCTTGTTAAGTTTTCGAGTTATTGAGTTTTGAAATTTACACTTTTTTCAAAAATGCCAGATTTCAAGTACTCACTGTGAAAAGAGTATTGCCAATAAATACCCATGAGGGGATTCCCAATATCAATAATGCTTTAGCTACATTATGTGCAAATAGCAGCTCTGTAGATCTTACATCTTCAGAGGAGAAGATCGTCAAAGGTGCATGGGGTCCGAAGATTTTAAAAAGTTTTTAGAATCAAGATGGCGGCGAAACCACGTGACCTACAGACTCGTCATGATTTACTTATTTGCTCGTATGGTTATTGCGCATCTTTTAAAAAAAGTTTCAAGTCTCTAGCTGCATTTTTCATTTTTTTCCCATGTTAAAAATTGACATTTAGATTCGAACTGGACCTCAAGTGACTGGACCAATTGAGCCCAAAAGCTTCGCTGCACATCTACATGGTAAGGGCTATCAGCCTGTAAAGTTTGGTTGCAATAGCTGCAATCCTTCTTGCCGAAGTCGTGTTAACAAGAATCTTGAAATAATAAAAATAATAAACACGCCAATAACAATAAGGATTCTGCCCCAAAGGGCTGAATCCTTAAATATAGTCGCAAGCGACGATAAAACGATTCAGCCGGCCATTGCTTGTCTGTGGTCATTGGCAGCAATATCCTTAACATTGTGAAATGAAAAGGAACCTTTGAGCATGGACCCTTTGTAAACAAGGTTTTTGGACTTTGTACTTGTCAATAGTAACTACGGGAAGGGATTTGAAGCAATTTGTAAAAGCAGTAAAAAAAAAAAAAAAATTGGGCTCAAAATTTGTTTGGCCTCAAAGCATGATTTTTCGGTGTTACCTGCTGGCAGAAAGATGGCAAGACAGGAAAAGTCACTTTTGGAGTTTGTACCTCTCAATAAGAACCAAGGACACTGATTTGAATTTTTTTTTAACACCAGGAAAAAAAAAAGGCGTTTTGCTCCGATTGGACTCAAAGGTTGATTTTTCTGATGCTGGCGGGATTAGAAAGTTGAGAAATCCAGGTTGCGCTCTGGACTCTAAAAAAAAAAAAAGTAAAAAGACCTCCATATATGTATGGCATTGATTCAGACAGGCAGGCTTTACTTGGTTGTTTTCTTGTGTCTGTTGATTGAATCAGTTCGTCAGCATTTATATGAGCTATCAAACGTGATTCTATCTTTAGTAGTTTTCGAACAAAAAATCTCCAAAGGAAATCCCCTGAAAATCGTCAAATGTGTTCATGTCGACATTTTGCTTTAACGGTCAACTTTTACATGAATACATTCTGAAGTGGAATTGTTAAACCACCAATGGTGAATCGATTGCAATCAACAGAATTCGAATCAAAGTTTTCCGTAGCGAGTTATGTTCCTTTGAATGCGAGCCCTAAAAAGTTGATTTTCAAAAAGTTCAATTTTGAAAATGCTGCACCCTGGAAACGGTATAACATAGAGCTGAGGTTGATAGATTCATATAAACAGCAGTGTTTCAGCTTCCAATTGAGCTACACTATGTGTCTGTATGTGTTGCCGTTATTTAGAAGAAGATTTTTGAAGACGCGTACCCTCAAAACCGCCAAAGTTCACAAAATGCAAGATGGCGGCGAAACCACGTGACATACAGATTCGTCACGATTGTCTTTTTTGCTCGCATGGTTATTGCGCATCTTTTAGAAAAAGTTGCAAGTCTCTAGCTGCATTTTTCATTTTTTTCCCATGTTAAAAATTGACATTTAGATTCGAACTGGACCTCAAGTGACTGGACCAATTGAGCCCAAAAGCTTCGCTGCACATCTACATGGTAAGGGCTATCAGCCTGTAAAGTTTGGTTGCAATAGCTGCAATCCTTCTTGCCGAAGTCGTGTTAACAAGAATCTTGAAATAATAAAAATAATAAACACGCCAATAACAATAAGGATTCTGCCCCAAAGGGCTGAATCCTTAATAAACACGCCAATAACAATAAGGATTTAGCCCCAAAGGGCTGAATCCTTAATTAGGTCTAGAAATATTGTGTTTTTGGGGTTGGATTCGTCAAAACTAAGTGAATTAAGACTTAAGAAAGAGATTTAGACTACTTTGGAGCCTTTATGGCCTTTTTTTCAACAAGTATGTGCATTCCAATAGGTTTTAACGGAAGGTTTGTAATATAGTCGCAAGCGACGATAAAACGATTCAGCCGGCCATTGCTTGTCTGTGGTCATTGGCAGCAATATCCTTAACATTGTGAAATGAAAAGGAACCTTTGAGCATGGACCCTTTGTAAACAAGGTTTTTGGACTTTGTACTTGTCAATAGTAACTACGGGAAGGGATTTGAAGCAATTTGTAAAAGCAGTAAAAAAAAAAAAAAAATTGGGCTCAAAATTTGTTTGGCCTCAAAGCATGATTTTTCGGTGTTACCTGCTGGCAGAAAGATGGCAAGACAGGAAAAGTCACTTTTGGAGTTTGTACCTCTCAATAAGAACCAAGGACACTGATTTGAATTTTTTTTTAACACCAGGAAAAAAAAAAGGCGTTTTGCTCCGATTGGACTCAAAGGTTGATTTTTCTGATGCTGGCGGGATTAGAAAGTTGAGAAATCCAGGTTGCGCTCTGGACTCTAAAAAAAAAAAAAAAGTAAAAAGACCTCCATATATGTATGGCATTGATTCAGACAGGCAGGCTTTACTTGGTTGTTTTCTTGTGTCTGTTGATTGAATCAGTTCGTCAGCATTTATATGAGCTATCAAACGTGATTCTATCTTTAGTAGTTTTCGAACAAAAAATCTCCAAAGGAAATCCCCTGAAAATCGTCAAATGTGTTCATGTCGACATTTTGCTTTAACGGTCAACTTTTACATGAATACATTCTGAAGTGGAATTGTTAAACCACCAATGGTGAATCGATTGCAATCAACAGAATTCGAATCAAAGTTTTCCGTAGCGAGTTATGTTCCTTTGAATGCGAGCCCTAAAAAGTTGATTTTCAAAAAGTTCAATTTTGAAAATGCTGCACCCTGGAAACGGTATAACATAGAGCTGAGGTTGATAGATTCATATAAACAGCAGTGTTTCAGCTTCCAATTGAGCTACACTATGTGTCTGTATGTGTTGCCGTTATTTAGAAGAAGATTTTTGAAGACGCGTACCCTCAAAACCGCCAAAGTTCACAAAATGCAAGATGGCGGCGAAACCACGTGACATACAGATTCGTCACGATTGTCTTTTTTGCTCGCATGGTTATTGCGCATCTTTTAGAAAAAGTTGCAAGTCTCTAGCTGCATTTTTCATTTTTTTCCCATGTTAAAAATTGACATTTAGATTCGAACTGGACCTCAAGTGACTGGACCAATTGAGCCCAAAAGCTTCGCTGCACATCTACATGGTAAGGGCTATCAGCCTGTAAAGTTTGGTTGCAATAGCTGCAATCCTTCTTGCCGAAGTCGTGTTAACAAGAATCTTGAAATAATAAAAATAATAAACACGCCAATAACAATAAGGATTCTGCCCCAAAGGGCTGAATCCTTAATAAACACGCCAATAACAATAAGGATTTAGCCCCAAAGGGCTGAATCCTTAATTAGGTCTAGAAATATTGTGTTTTTGGGGTTGGATTCGTCAAAACTAAGTGAATTAAGACTTAAGAAAGAGATTTAGACTACTTTGGAGCCTTTATGGCCTTTTTTTCAACAAGTATGTGCATTCCAATAGGTTTTAACGGAAGGTTTGTAATATAGTCGCAAGCGACGATAAAACGATTCAGCCGGCCATTGCTTGTCTGTGGTCATTGGCAGCAATATCCTTAACATTGTGAAATGAAAAGGAACCTTTGAGCATGGACCCTTTGTAAACAAGGTTTTTGGACTTTGTACTTGTCAATAGTAACTACGGGAAGGGATTTGAAGCAATTTGTAAAAGCAGTAAAAAAAAAAAAAAAATTGGGCTCAAAATTTGTTTGGCCTCAAAGCATGATTTTTCGGTGTTACCTGCTGGCAGAAAGATGGCAAGACAGGAAAAGTCACTTTTGGAGTTTGTACCTCTCAATAAGAACCAAGGACACTGATTTGAATTTTTTTTTAACACCAGGAAAAAAAAAAGGCGTTTTGCTCCGATTGGACTCAAAGGTTGATTTTTCTGATGCTGGCGGGATTAGAAAGTTGAGAAATCCAGGTTGCGCTCTGGACTCTAAAAAAAAAAAAAAAGTAAAAAGACCTCCATATATGTATGGCATTGATTCAGACAGGCAGGCTTTACTTGGTTGTTTTCTTGTGTCTGTTGATTGAATCAGTTCGTCAGCATTTATATGAGCTATCAAACGTGATTCTATCTTTAGTAGTTTTCGAACAAAAAATCTCCAAAGGAAATCCCCTGAAAATCGTCAAATGTGTTCATGTCGACATTTTGCTTTAACGGTCAACTTTTACATGAATACATTCTGAAGTGGAATTGTTAAACCACCAATGGTGAATCGATTGCAATCAACAGAATTCGAATCAAAGTTTTCCGTAGCGAGTTATGTTCCTTTGAATGCGAGCCCTAAAAAGTTGATTTTCAAAAAGTTCAATTTTGAAAATGCTGCACCCTGGAAACGGTATAACATAGAGCTGAGGTTGATAGATTCATATAAACAGCAGTGTTTCAGCTTCCAATTGAGCTACACTATGTGTCTGTATGTGTTGCCGTTATTTAGAAGAAGATTTTTGAAGACGCGTACCCTCAAAACCGCCAAAGTTCACAAAATGCAAGATGGCGGCGAAACCACGTGACATACAGATTCGTCACGATTGTCTTTTTTGCTCGCATGGTTATTGCGCATCTTTTAGAAAAAGTTGCAAGTCTCTAGCTGCATTTTTCATTTTTTTCCCATGTTAAAAATTGACATTTAGATTCGAACTGGACCTCAAGTGACTGGACCAATTGAGCCCAAAAGCTTCGCTGCACATCTACATGGTAAGGGCTATCAGCCTGTAAAGTTTGGTTGCAATAGCTGCAATCCTTCTTGCCGAAGTCGTGTTAACAAGAATCTTGAAATAATAAAAATAATAAACACGCCAATAACAATAAGGATTCTGCCCCAAAGGGCTGAATCCTTAATAAACACGCCAATAACAATAAGGATTTAGCCCCAAAGGGCTGAATCCTTAATTAGGTCTAGAAATATTGTGTTTTTGGGGTTGGATTCGTCAAAACTAAGTGAATTAAGACTTAAGAAAGAGATTTAGACTACTTTGGAGCCTTTATGGCCTTTTTTTCAACAAGTATGTGCATTCCAATAGGTTTTAACGGAAGGTTTGTAATATAGTCGCAAGCGACGATAAAACGATTCAGCCGGCCATTGCTTGTCTGTGGTCATTGGCAGCAATATCCTTAACATTGTGAAATGAAAAGGAACCTTTGAGCATGGACCCTTTGTAAACAAGGTTTTTGGACTTTGTACTTGTCAATAGTAACTACGGGAAGGGATTTGAAGCAATTTGTAAAAGCAGTAAAAAAAAAAAAAAAATTGGGCTCAAAATTTGTTTGGCCTCAAAGCATGATTTTTCGGTGTTACCTGCTGGCAGAAAGATGGCAAGACAGGAAAAGTCACTTTTGGAGTTTGTACCTCTCAATAAGAACCAAGGACACTGATTTGAATTTTTTTTTAACACCAGGAAAAAAAAAAGGCGTTTTGCTCCGATTGGACTCAAAGGTTGATTTTTCTGATGCTGGCGGGATTAGAAAGTTGAGAAATCCAGGTTGCGCTCTGGACTCTAAAAAAAAAAAAAAAGTAAAAAGACCTCCATATATGTATGGCATTGATTCAGACAGGCAGGCTTTACTTGGTTGTTTTCTTGTGTCTGTTGATTGAATCAGTTCGTCAGCATTTATATGAGCTATCAAACGTGATTCTATCTTTAGTAGTTTTCGAACAAAAAATCTCCAAAGGAAATCCCCTGAAAATCGTCAAATGTGTTCATGTCGACATTTTGCTTTAACGGTCAACTTTTACATGAATACATTCTGAAGTGGAATTGTTAAACCACCAATGGTGAATCGATTGCAATCAACAGAATTCGAATCAAAGTTTTCCGTAGCGAGTTATGTTCCTTTGAATGCGAGCCCTAAAAAGTTGATTTTCAAAAAGTTCAATTTTGAAAATGCTGCACCCTGGAAACGGTATAACATAGAGCTGAGGTTGATAGATTCATATAAACAGCAGTGTTTCAGCTTCCAATTGAGCTACACTATGTGTCTGTATGTGTTGCCGTTATTTAGAAGAAGATTTTTGAAGACGCGTACCCTCAAAACCGCCAAAGTTCACAAAATGCAAGATGGCGGCGAAACCACGTGACATACAGATTCGTCACGATTGTCTTTTTTGCTCGCATGGTTATTGCGCATCTTTTAGAAAAAGTTGCAAGTCTCTAGCTGCATTTTTCATTTTTTTCCCATGTTAAAAATTGACATTTAGATTCGAACTGGACCTCAAGTGACTGGACCAATTGAGCCCAAAAGCTTCGCTGCACATCTACATGGTAAGGGCTATCAGCCTGTAAAGTTTGGTTGCAATAGCTGCAATCCTTCTTGCCGAAGTCGTGTTAACAAGAATCTTGAAATAATAAAAATAATAAACACGCCAATAACAATAAGGATTCTGCCCCAAAGGGCTGAATCCTTAATAAACACGCCAATAACAATAAGGATTTAGCCCCAAAGGGCTGAATCCTTAATTAGGTCTAGAAATATTGTGTTTTTGGGGTTGGATTCGTCAAAACTAAGTGAATTAAGACTTAAGAAAGAGATTTAGACTACTTTGGAGCCTTTATGGCCTTTTTTTCAACAAGTATGTGCATTCCAATAGGTTTTAACGGAAGGTTTGTAATATAGTCGCAAGCGACGATAAAACGATTCAGCCGGCCATTGCTTGTCTGTGGTCATTGGCAGCAATATCCTTAACATTGTGAAATGAAAAGGAACCTTTGAGCATGGACCCTTTGTAAACAAGGTTTTTGGACTTTGTACTTGTCAATAGTAACTACGGGAAGGGATTTGAAGCAATTTGTAAAAGCAGTAAAAAAAAAAAAAAAATTGGGCTCAAAATTTGTTTGGCCTCAAAGCATGATTTTTCGGTGTTACCTGCTGGCAGAAAGATGGCAAGACAGGAAAAGTCACTTTTGGAGTTTGTACCTCTCAATAAGAACCAAGGACACTGATTTGAATTTTTTTTTAACACCAGGAAAAAAAAAAGGCGTTTTGCTCCGATTGGACTCAAAGGTTGATTTTTCTGATGCTGGCGGGATTAGAAAGTTGAGAAATCCAGGTTGCGCTCTGGACTCTAAAAAAAAAAAAAAAGTAAAAAGACCTCCATATATGTATGGCATTGATTCAGACAGGCAGGCTTTACTTGGTTGTTTTCTTGTGTCTGTTGATTGAATCAGTTCGTCAGCATTTATATGAGCTATCAAACGTGATTCTATCTTTAGTAGTTTTCGAACAAAAAATCTCCAAAGGAAATCCCCTGAAAATCGTCAAATGTGTTCATGTCGACATTTTGCTTTAACGGTCAACTTTTACATGAATACATTCTGAAGTGGAATTGTTAAACCACCAATGGTGAATCGATTGCAATCAACAGAATTCGAATCAAAGTTTTCCGTAGCGAGTTATGTTCCTTTGAATGCGAGCCCTAAAAAGTTGATTTTCAAAAAGTTCAATTTTGAAAATGCTGCACCCTGGAAACGGTATAACATAGAGCTGAGGTTGATAGATTCATATAAACAGCAGTGTTTCAGCTTCCAATTGAGCTACACTATGTGTCTGTATGTGTTGCCGTTATTTAGAAGAAGATTTTTGAAGACGCGTACCCTCAAAACCGCCAAAGTTCACAAAATGCAAGATGGCGGCGAAACCACGTGACATACAGATTCGTCACGATTGTCTTTTTTGCTCGCATGGTTATTGCGCATCTTTTAGAAAAAGTTGCAAGTCTCTAGCTGCATTTTTCATTTTTTTCCCATGTTAAAAATTGACATTTAGATTCGAACTGGACCTCAAGTGACTGGACCAATTGAGCCCAAAAGCTTCGCTGCACATCTACATGGTAAGGGCTATCAGCCTGTAAAGTTTGGTTGCAATAGCTGCAATCCTTCTTGCCGAAGTCGTGTTAACAAGAATCTTGAAATAATAAAAATAATAAACACGCCAATAACAATAAGGATTCTGCCCCAAAGGGCTGAATCCTTAATAAACACGCCAATAACAATAAGGATTTAGCCCCAAAGGGCTGAATCCTTAATTAGGTCTAGAAATATTGTGTTTTTGGGGTTGGATTCGTCAAAACTAAGTGAATTAAGACTTAAGAAAGAGATTTAGACTACTTTGGAGCCTTTATGGCCTTTTTTTCAACAAGTATGTGCATTCCAATAGGTTTTAACGGAAGGTTTGTAATATAGTCGCAAGCGACGATAAAACGATTCAGCCGGCCATTGCTTGTCTGTGGTCATTGGCAGCAATATCCTTAACATTGTGAAATGAAAAGGAACCTTTGAGCATGGACCCTTTGTAAACAAGGTTTTTGGACTTTGTACTTGTCAATAGTAACTACGGGAAGGGATTTGAAGCAATTTGTAAAAGCAGTAAAAAAAAAAAAAAAATTGGGCTCAAAATTTGTTTGGCCTCAAAGCATGATTTTTCGGTGTTACCTGCTGGCAGAAAGATGGCAAGACAGGAAAAGTCACTTTTGGAGTTTGTACCTCTCAATAAGAACCAAGGACACTGATTTGAATTTTTTTTTAACACCAGGAAAAAAAAAAGGCGTTTTGCTCCGATTGGACTCAAAGGTTGATTTTTCTGATGCTGGCGGGATTAGAAAGTTGAGAAATCCAGGTTGCGCTCTGGACTCTAAAAAAAAAAAAAAAGTAAAAAGACCTCCATATATGTATGGCATTGATTCAGACAGGCAGGCTTTACTTGGTTGTTTTCTTGTGTCTGTTGATTGAATCAGTTCGTCAGCATTTATATGAGCTATCAAACGTGATTCTATCTTTAGTAGTTTTCGAACAAAAAATCTCCAAAGGAAATCCCCTGAAAATCGTCAAATGTGTTCATGTCGACATTTTGCTTTAACGGTCAACTTTTACATGAATACATTCTGAAGTGGAATTGTTAAACCACCAATGGTGAATCGATTGCAATCAACAGAATTCGAATCAAAGTTTTCCGTAGCGAGTTATGTTCCTTTGAATGCGAGCCCTAAAAAGTTGATTTTCAAAAAGTTCAATTTTGAAAATGCTGCACCCTGGAAACGGTATAACATAGAGCTGAGGTTGATAGATTCATATAAACAGCAGTGTTTCAGCTTCCAATTGAGCTACACTATGTGTCTGTATGTGTTGCCGTTATTTAGAAGAAGATTTTTGAAGACGCGTACCCTCAAAACCGCCAAAGTTCACAAAATGCAAGATGGCGGCGAAACCACGTGACATACAGATTCGTCACGATTGTCTTTTTTGCTCGCATGGTTATTGCGCATCTTTTAGAAAAAGTTGCAAGTCTCTAGCTGCATTTTTCATTTTTTTCCCATGTTAAAAATTGACATTTAGATTCGAACTGGACCTCAAGTGACTGGACCAATTGAGCCCAAAAGCTTCGCTGCACATCTACATGGTAAGGGCTATCAGCCTGTAAAGTTTGGTTGCAATAGCTGCAATCCTTCTTGCCGAAGTCGTGTTAACAAGAATCTTGAAATAATAAAAATAATAAACACGCCAATAACAATAAGGATTCTGCCCCAAAGGGCTGAATCCTTAATAAACACGCCAATAACAATAAGGATTTAGCCCCAAAGGGCTGAATCCTTAATTAGGTCTAGAAATATTGTGTTTTTGGGGTTGGATTCGTCAAAACTAAGTGAATTAAGACTTAAGAAAGAGATTTAGACTACTTTGGAGCCTTTATGGCCTTTTTTTCAACAAGTATGTGCATTCCAATAGGTTTTAACGGAAGGTTTGTAATATAGTCGCAAGCGACGATAAAACGATTCAGCCGGCCATTGCTTGTCTGTGGTCATTGGCAGCAATATCCTTAACATTGTGAAATGAAAAGGAACCTTTGAGCATGGACCCTTTGTAAACAAGGTTTTTGGACTTTGTACTTGTCAATAGTAACTACGGGAAGGGATTTGAAGCAATTTGTAAAAGCAGTAAAAAAAAAAAAAAAATTGGGCTCAAAATTTGTTTGGCCTCAAAGCATGATTTTTCGGTGTTACCTGCTGGCAGAAAGATGGCAAGACAGGAAAAGTCACTTTTGGAGTTTGTACCTCTCAATAAGAACCAAGGACACTGATTTGAATTTTTTTTTAACACCAGGAAAAAAAAAAGGCGTTTTGCTCCGATTGGACTCAAAGGTTGATTTTTCTGATGCTGGCGGGATTAGAAAGTTGAGAAATCCAGGTTGCGCTCTGGACTCTAAAAAAAAAAAAAAAGTAAAAAGACCTCCATATATGTATGGCATTGATTCAGACAGGCAGGCTTTACTTGGTTGTTTTCTTGTGTCTGTTGATTGAATCAGTTCGTCAGCATTTATATGAGCTATCAAACGTGATTCTATCTTTAGTAGTTTTCGAACAAAAAATCTCCAAAGGAAATCCCCTGAAAATCGTCAAATGTGTTCATGTCGACATTTTGCTTTAACGGTCAACTTTTACATGAATACATTCTGAAGTGGAATTGTTAAACCACCAATGGTGAATCGATTGCAATCAACAGAATTCGAATCAAAGTTTTCCGTAGCGAGTTATGTTCCTTTGAATGCGAGCCCTAAAAAGTTGATTTTCAAAAAGTTCAATTTTGAAAATGCTGCACCCTGGAAACGGTATAACATAGAGCTGAGGTTGATAGATTCATATAAACAGCAGTGTTTCAGCTTCCAATTGAGCTACACTATGTGTCTGTATGTGTTGCCGTTATTTAGAAGAAGATTTTTGAAGACGCGTACCCTCAAAACCGCCAAAGTTCACAAAATGCAAGATGGCGGCGAAACCACGTGACATACAGATTCGTCACGATTGTCTTTTTTGCTCGCATGGTTATTGCGCATCTTTTAGAAAAAGTTGCAAGTCTCTAGCTGCATTTTTCATTTTTTTCCCATGTTAAAAATTGACATTTAGATTCGAACTGGACCTCAAGTGACTGGACCAATTGAGCCCAAAAGCTTCGCTGCACATCTACATGGTAAGGGCTATCAGCCTGTAAAGTTTGGTTGCAATAGCTGCAATCCTTCTTGCCGAAGTCGTGTTAACAAGAATCTTGAAATAATAAAAATAATAAACACGCCAATAACAATAAGGATTCTGCCCCAAAGGGCTGAATCCTTAATAAACACGCCAATAACAATAAGGATTTAGCCCCAAAGGGCTGAATCCTTAATTAGGTCTAGAAATATTGTGTTTTTGGGGTTGGATTCGTCAAAACTAAGTGAATTAAGACTTAAGAAAGAGATTTAGACTACTTTGGAGCCTTTATGGCCTTTTTTTCAACAAGTATGTGCATTCCAATAGGTTTTAACGGAAGGTTTGTAATATAGTCGCAAGCGACGATAAAACGATTCAGCCGGCC